>JAQFYD010001432.1:0-12219 GCA_034694225.1 Bourletiella hortensis
GGATGAGAAAAAATTGTTCCATTATTTTATTGCTTGCCAGTGAAACTGATTCGGCAAGCAACCCCCAAAATTGTATATTTTTTGTACTGTTACTTGTTTACTGGAAGTGGAAACTTACGGAAAACGTTAGTTTCCTTGCGAAATGCTCACGCGCATTGCGCGTGGCACTCGCGCCGTCGCCCAGTTAGCTCCAGCAACTTTTAAGCGATACCTCTGGTCCTTGGACTGAAAAATGTACCAATGGAATAGTATGCCAGATGAAGAGTAAGCTCACGTCTACTGGTCCTTCTAGCAGTGGAGTTCTAGCTTGAGTTGTTTGTTTCCATTCCACAAATTTTGTCGCCGATCATAAAACTGCTATGAGATTTAGTTTTGATAGCTCGAAAATATCGACTAAAGAACAATGGTTTTCTCGAATATGATTGCGTTTTTAATGAAGCTTTGGTTTCATGCGGACCATTCCGCCGAGCGTTCGTTTTTCCCAATATATGATTGCTAGTTTCGTCAGTAATCTTTCAGACCACTGCACTGCTAGTGATTTTTATTTCCTTGTTGTCAAAAGTAACCCCGTCATACTGGACCTATTTCTTAAGTCCTATTTGGTAAATATGAGCGTATTCTAGTCAATCATTTCATTATATGAATAACTAAATGTTTCTACATATTTCGCAAAGCAAGGCATGCTTTCAAGTTCCACTTTATTAATGATTATTTCACATTATTTCCACAGTTCACTATTAATTATACGTAGGTCTCCAACTGAATGTACACACTTTATCTGTATATCATTATCTTTCCCTACTCCAACACACTGCTTGACTAAACGGAATTTCATCGAGAGTTGCTAACATGATCACTACTACTTATCTGAGTTGAACGATAATTCACTGCTGGTTACCATTGGTCTTGTGCAATAATGAAGGCATACTAGCGAAAAGCGTGCTGCTTGGGGCAAAAAATATAAAAAACATTGAATGCATGTTGGCAAAAATCACATCCAGGAATGAAAAACTACTACTCTTGAACTTGGTTGTACGACGAGGAGTGAAAACTTTGCTGCCTGGACCGCCCCAAAATTGATTGGTACTGCATTGTAGGGACCTTTGCAATGCATTTAAGCTCCTTGGATGAAGATCCCCTCATCGTCATCGCTGGGTAGCCATCCCGATGCCTTATAAATCTCATCTCGGAGCCGCCCAATCCCACAGGAATGGGTCGTCCCTGAACTTGAAAAAATTCTGAAGTTTTCATACTCGCACAAGACGGGAATCTTGAGGGTCCTAGGCTAGCAGCATTAGATTCATTTTCCGCTGGTAGCAGCGGGACGACAGGTGGTAACAAGACTTTACTTCCGGGCAATTTATCTCTCGGTCTGAATGCGAATCCATAGGCCAGCTCTTTGGCTCCAGTCGTCGTCATGATAACCTCAGCCGGCTCATCATCACTGGCCATGTCAATCCCTGTATAGTGAATGCGGGTTCGCACATTTTGGGCCATCCCTTGGAACTTTTTGTAAATTGGGGTGGGGTTGATGGGCGGTAAAATTGCGCCCTCTTTGTTCCTCAGCCCGGCACCATATTCCCTCAAGTCATCGTTCACGGTTTGAGGGAGAGAGCAGCTCGGGAGGTGAGCATTCATGGCGTTCACTCCCTCCCGCACTTGCCGATGCATTTGCTCAATCTGATGATGGAGAAGTCGAAGCGGGGCAAAATTACCGGATTTTTTGGCACATTTGACGGCCTCCAGAATCGCTGTATCCTTCCGTGCCGCCTTTTGCCTCAGTTGCTTCACAACGTTGCCCATGGCCAAAGTCCGCTGGAGCTTGAGGAGACCGCTGACAAACTCATTTTTAACACTTTGCAATTCCTTCCCCGCACTTTCCAACTGCTGCTCCAGAATCTCAATCATTATCTCCAGATTGTTCTCACATTTCAGCTTCCCCTCTAGCACTTTTGACAGCCCGTTGCATTCCGTGTGGAACTGAGTGAGTGTGGCCGGATCGTGCTCACCCCAATCGATCATATTCTTCTGCATTTCCTCCAGCGGTTGAGTAATTGCGAAATATTTGGCTTTGGTAAGATTCAAGTCCCGTGACAGCCTTCGGTTCTGATCTTCCAGGTCCTCAACTTCTTCTTGAAGGGATGTAATGACCCCGAAATTGCTCGCAGTCATGTCATTGAAGAAACTCTGACAGTCCTGTAGAATCCGCTCGTGCCTTTCACCCATATCGTCCAGTGTTTCCAACTTCTTTGCTATGATGACCCCGTCCATCTTGGTCAGCTGACCCAGCGAACTTTCCTTCCTACTGTCGAAAAGTCTTTCCCAAACCTGTTCTTTTGTTCGGATGCTCTGGCTGAGTGCAATGAGCATGTCATTGAGGGCCATTCCGTGCTTCATGTGGAAACCTCGAAGCATTTCATACTGGGCGCGCAACTGACTCCGGAGTTGCATCCGTTTCCCCACAGCAGACTCCCTTAGAATGTTCTCAATGGCCCAGATTTCATCCGAGACTGCCTTCATGTAATTCAAATGATGGAGACGGATCATTCCGAAATTTTTTATTTGTTCATTCTGAAGCATGCGGAGCTTCTGGTCTTGCTCTTCCCTCTCCGCATCACGTTGTCTCTCAGCCTGGAAAGTATGCGCAGAAAGGATAATTTTATCGTCTCAGAGGATGTTCGATTAATTGTGTTTGTTTTTCATACCATGTCCCGTTTGACCTCAGAATTCCGTGCTTCATCTTTCAGAAGCCTGACCTGCTCCATTGTTAGGTTCCACATTGTAAATAATTTACTTTTTTCTAACATGAACAGATTCCTTTCCATACATTCCCGATCCTTTTCTGCCTGGAAAATCGTTGAGAAAATGTTGCTGTTGTGAGGGGCAGAGAATGGTAAACTTTTTGGGTGGCAGAAGATGACATACAAGAAGGCGCTTGATGAAGGTTAACAGTTGCTTCTTTGTCATTTCTGACGTGTGAAGGCCCTCTGGTACTTTTGGCAACTTTTTCCCCTTTGGTCCCCCACCGCCTCCTTTCTTCCCACCTTTCTTCCCGCCCTTTTTCCCGCCTTTCTTTGGAGGCATTTTTGGTGAATGAGAGATAAGTCAAGGGACGAAATGGTCGGCGAAATTAAATTAAATCCGTCGTAACAGCTTCAAACAACTTATGTCCAGAACACGTGACTGTGTACGAGCCGGACGTATATATGCAAGGAGTGCGGTTCCGATTCTCCAACGGTGGACACCAAGTCGCTCCGTTTGAGAACTTCCAGTTTGACTATTTCCAGAGTTGATCGATTTAGGTGAAATTTTTGCATGTCAGATGGTTGATTGTTGTATCTTTTTTGAACCGTAGAAATGTGTACAGCGTATCCATGAAAACCGAAGCTAATTAGCCGTATCGCGATCAAATGGCGCACTCAAGGCCAAAGCCACTTTACTGGAAGCTCCAACCACGCAAATTTGAATATTTGCTTTGCACCAGCCGCATTTAGAAACTGGATATTGGAATTTTAATGCTAAGCTTTGCGTCGTGCATTCCGAGCTACAAGCGTTTTGAATTTTGTTCCGCCATTAGTTGTACAAAATTAATGGGGTGAGATTATTTTCCCAATGTCTTTTGAACTATAAATTCCGAAAATATTCTTACGGTCTACTCGGCTAGTGAGCGTTTCAAGGTTTACAGTACAGCTGTTCAAGTTTCGCTGCACCTGACTTTTTTGCTTGTTTCCTTTCAATCTGCTTCAGTCTTGCAGGATGCATGGAATCCTTCTGATTGCCACACTGCTGATTACCAACAGTGTCCTACTAGCAGCAGGTATAGTCCATATTTACAGATTCATAATTTGTTACTAAAATCCCAATCGATCCATGTACTCTTGCCTGGTTTCAGGTCAGTTTGGGATTTTCGCTCCACCAAGCCCACAGTGCTATTACACGGAATGTGAGTCACCGGACGCTTACCCGCATTGCTACATTGGCGACCGCCTGGTGTTTGTCGAAAAATGCCCCCATGCTCCTGGTTTTGTGGTGGCCTACTGTTGCCCTGAAGATATATACTTTTAATACCAGATGCTAGGGATGCCAGAAGTCCTGATTTGATCAGGTGGGTCCTGATTTGAGGGTCACCTCATTCCCGTTTAATTACATTGTGTACATATGATTTTCCATATGTACATGACAAATAGTCCTGATTTCGGGGTCAGGATTTGTGTCATCCCTACCAGCTGCAATCACCGTGTCAAAATTGACCGTCTATTTCGCCGGCCTTAAAACATTAGTGACAAATAGCGAATTCTCTGTGTTAATAACGCTACTAATTTTGTACTGAATTTGAGCAAACTCTACTAAAATTAAACTTTAATTCAATACTTTTCCGGCTAACAATGAATACGGTGCCATTGTTGAAATTATCCGCCCGCCTTTCATGCTCATAGCTTCCCAAATACTCTGTCTACAAGGCGGTAGATGGCACGAAGTTGGAATCAACTGAAACTGAGGCATCACTGGGCAATCCGTACACTCGCATCCATACTTTTGCGCACACTAAACATTGCTATCAAGTCATTTCATCCCATATAAATCACAATGCATAATCAAGTGGAGAAACGGAGAGAAAAACGGAATCTAGTAAACAAGTGTGAAGAGTACTACTCGATTTTGTGATTTTGACAAATTAATTGCCATTTAACAAGCCAGTTATCCCTATGCTCCTTCATGATGAACTCATGGCACTTTGTTATTGCAACTTTGATGGATAAATGCAAAAGAAATATTAATAATTGTAGCTCAAGATGCTAATGATGATAGTTATGAAACCAGCCCACCCATGCAGATTCAATTATTATTTCAACTGTGAATGAGTGAGTGACAATCGCTGTTGCTGTTCTTGCTGCTGAGGGGACAAAAATCTTGTCGGTACTTTACATTAGTATATCAGCTCCTCATGCAGCCGCCAACATATTGCACAAGCCAACTAACGCACACACCCTGTAAATTCCCTCTTTGCAATCATCTTAAATTCATAGTACTTTTGCTTGCTTTATATTTTTTTACATGTTTTCATGTCATGTCCATCATGTCATCATCATCTTCATCATTTTAAAGAGTTCAAAAGGGAAAAATAATAATAATACTCATTCATATGACACGGCTCCTTGCGCCCCTCTAAAAGTCACTCATTCATCAGCATTACTTACTTACCACCACTTGTTCTTCTTCTTCTTGCTTTGCTTTGCAATTGAATTCGTGAGTAAATTCCACATTTTTCCATACAGAAACATATAATAGCCAAACCAAGGTGAGAACACGATGAACAAGATTATTTTTTTTCTCCCCCTGTCGTCGTCGTCATAGTCGTCATCCACTCAAGTGTGTGTGTGTGTGTGTGTATGTGTGAGAGAAAGAAAGAAGGATACACTTACTTCTTGAAACCACCAGCATAGAATGTTTAAGTAATTTGCGCGGAAATGTATTGCTCTCAGCGTGAGGCTACTTGTTGAAAAAAGAAATGGCTATTTGCTAAACTTATGGAATACATAGTGTGGATTGGTCCTGGTGGGCCCTGATTTTTCATTTTCTTGACAAGCTGCTGTAAAAGAACTTTTAAAGGTGGGCATGGCATCATCATCATCATCCTCATGAGCATGAACACGACGACGATGAAAAATAAAAATATAAGGAGAAGAAGAAGAGTAAGTTGACGGGCCGTGTAAGTGGAGCTGGTGGTGGTAAAGTGAGTGAGTGAGTAAGTAAGTAATTGCATGCAATCAGCTCCTTCTTCTTCTTCTTCTATATATTATAATCCTGCTGCTACTTGAGCCCAAGATGAAGAAGAGGTGATGATAATGATGGGAACCGTGAGTGTCAATCTAGATTTTATCGAGAGACCAATTTCATGCACGACTGTACCCACAACAGGACGGCCTCCTTTGCCATCATCATCATCATCATCAACAGCAACATCATCACTCCCTCACTTTGTAGTCTAGTTTCATCATCATCATCACATCACCACCCTGTAGTTAGTATTCTACTTCATAGCCCTTCACAGAACAGAACAGTCAGTCAGTCCTTCTCAATAAGTCTCCACCAATGAAAACCAACTTGGTGACGTGCTACGTACGACTTTATAAATTAATTCGCCTCTAACAAAGTTTATACAAATCCACAGTTTTCAACCGATTTCCGGCAAATTCCGTAACTAGAAATCAAGTAAGTAGCAGTAGCAATGCGAAAAGCAGCCTATCCTTGTACCAGGGGCTTTTATAGCAGCTATGATATAATGATGACGATGAGCGGAGGAAAAGTGAGAGTAAAGAGACAGCGAGCGGCATAAAGTAAGTGGAGCTCATCTGCCGTCTCTTCTTCTTCGTCTTCTGTACGCCGGCTGGATGGTATTTATTAATCGGGTATTAAACGTCTCCAGCCGGAATAAATAATAACATTGATGGACATATTGTAGAAATATGTTTTTTTCCTGTGCGGGGTCGCGTGATTCGAATACAAGAATCCATATTGCTCCGCTGGAGATGAGCACGACCTCTGACCTTGACTCAAAACGTGATGCTCATATGTTGAGTTGGAAAAAAAATCAATTTCAATTCCAACCTCTCCTCATTCTCTTCCTCTCCTTCTTCTTCATCTTCTTCAGCTTGCATACAATTATAACACGACGAGGTATTACTAAGTATAGCCGTATATTTTTTCACTTCAAAACTACTGTACAAAGTAGTGCATGTTCAGATGCATAGCCGCCGCTGCTGCAACATCCGTTTGCAAAGCATTGTGGCTAACAGCAACAATTATGTAGCTGGGCCCAAGTCACATATGACGACCGACGACGACATGGAGCTACTACACATACAATGCTGACAAGAAGACAATAATGTTCATCCTCTTGTGGAATTTGGTTCTTCTTCTTGAGGGTGGAAAAATTCCGTAGCTATTGCAACTAGCTACAAGAAGAAAATAATGTTCTTCTGTCGGATCGGCAGGAGAGAAGATGATGACGACGACGACGACACATAAGATTGTGAGGAAGGAGCAGATGAGGAAGGATGAGGCATAAACTTGGAGTTTTCTATCTTCTGGTGAACGACAAAATAGTAAAACAGTGTCATCCGACCAACTTTTTTCCCCTTTTGTTCTGTCACTCATAATAATTTTTATGACCATCATACAATAATCCATTGCTCATCATTATTATTATTATTCCTCCACCACCACCATGATTTTCTTCAGTCACCACCACCACCACTACTAGAAAGACATAAAAATCTTGGGGCACTACTACTACTACTACTACTATTGTCGTCCTTCTCGACGTCATAGCAGTCCACTTCATCCATGACTCTGTTTTTTTCTTCTTCTTCTTCCACCTGCCAACATTGTCCGTAGCGTAGGAAGATGATCGGTAGTATCCTACCGACATTCTCTGTCACATACACAGCACGACCGCAAAAATCTTTTTCTTTCGTTGTTTTAGAAATTATTTTCTAACCAGCGGCATCCAAGGCGTCATCATCATCATCATCGGCGGGATGACACATATGATTGGAAAAAAAACCAAGAGTATACGACAATGTATATAAGATTATACACATTTTTTCCCCTTCATCTCCCGTCCTGTACTTCTTCCAATTTTTTCCCTTCTTTTCCTTGAATGGATCTTCTGTTCCCATTGTTTCCAATAATACTTGTTCCCTTGTCTTATTGTTATTTGACTCACATCATGTTCAACTTACTGGTAATAATGCTATGTCTATGAAGGGATCCAACAGCTAAGATAGCTGTCAAGTCCAATGTGGCACTGATTATGATGAAGATAATAATAAAACTAATCATTATAACCATTGATGAACATACAGGAGGGGGGACAGAGACAGGCGGCGGACAGATGATGATGAGACGCAGGCAGGCAGGAAGGAGCAAAAGTATATGGCATCATGGCTATGGCACAGCCATTTTTTTCAAACCTTCTTTCTCCTGCTCTAGCTGTGTGTGTGTGTGTGTGCAAGTCGGCATGCTCTTTGCAACAATCATCATAATAATCATAATGGTAATGATACAGTCAGGTCAAAAATAAATTGCGGACAAATGGAGCTATAGCCGAGTGTGTGTGTGTGCATGTGGAAGAAAGTATTATTAATTCTTTTATATGAGCATATATGATAGCCCTCGGAGCAATTATTTCATTCTGATGGGATTACTAATTAAAGCTTTCTTATTATTATTATCATTAGTGGAACAAGTCCACCTGTCCGCACGTGTTAATCTAATTGAGGATCCATAGAAGAAGAGAATAAGAAGACGAAGGAGAAGAAGAGGATCTCTATTGAATAATAAAAACTATTATTCTTTACCGTCATCATCAGCAGCATCATCCCTCGTCATCTTCTTCGTCATCATTAGCCCATATGGAAAGAGCCTATATGCTTTCAGTCATGGCCCTATACGCTTTCTGTTCGCCGCCTTTTTCATTAGGAATATTCATATATGATCGCCATCCTCATTACTATTATTCCAATACTGAAACAATTGACTTTGTCCTCGACTCGTTCCCTGTAATTGTTACTCTTTTACTGCTCCCGGCGGTCTTTGAGACGCTTGTGATAATAATGGAATCAGTTCAACGGGGTGATGAAAACGGGGAAAAATTCGGCGAAACACGTAGCCAAAAGTATCAAAGAGCACTTTAGCAATTTTCGGTCGTCCAGATATTTCAGGATGAACTTGGAGCATTAGTTTTAAAGACTGTGCGAAAGTGTTGGGAACAGAATAATGTGAAATAATATGCGGAATTTTTCAAAGTAAAAATTTATGACATGCGGCGGAACCATGTGGAGAGGAGGAAGGTATTCGGAATTATTTATGCAGCTATATGAGTACTGCTTGCTTGCTGGAGGTAAGGGAACTAACTGTGATGAATTTTCTGTGAGTAGTATGACATGGCAAAAACAATTTATTGCTTCCATAAGGATCCACATCCACACTAATGTGTGTGTGTAATATAACAGGCTGAGATATAGCCATGAATGAATAGAATTCTGCTGCTGCTGTGACCAACGCATTCAACCGTTTGTTCACACTTGTAAGTATATCCATGAGTACCAGGACCTGAACATGGTATGAAATTAGTGTAACTTTGTCGTCAATTGGAAAATAAAGCATGATGATGACCAGGACGACGACGGTCCCTTTACAAGTCTTTCAAACAAAGTGTCTATATGCAAAGGATAGCATCCAGTCTGGCCAGATCACAAGCAGAACTCGTTACACTGAATTATTATTACTATTCTTGCCAGGGCGATTCCATTCTATCCAATCCCCTTCTGCCCTACGAACCATTTTCAAATCAATCAAGCCTACTTAATAATAAGGATCAATATATAAGAAATCATCCACCGCCACAGGCTATTTTCGCACATCATCATCATCATTCCATAGGTCATCCCGTCTACTACAAGTTTTGAAATGAACGGCATAACAATAACAAGACGCAGGCGGGTAAGACGAGTGACTCTTAAGAATTTGTCTAATGCTAACTGCTGGATGTGATAACCTATGGATCATCCAGAAATCTTATATCTCTCACAGTTGGCTTTACTTTGGTCCCCGTCGAGACCCCATTTGTCGACCATTTGTCAAAGACTACGAAGATATGAAGAAACATCGCATCATCGTCAGCATGAGAGACTAACCTGCCTGTCCGCTTCCTTCTTCCTCCATCCATCCATCCTCTAGGCGATGAAAATATTGGATCTGGGCGGGGCTGGCTGCTGGGATCAGCTTTAATACCAGATCATCCACATAATAATAATAGTCAAGCTAGTGATAAAATCGATATACATGTCAGCCACATTGATACAGATATTTGAGACGGAACAGAAGCATTATGAAGGCGTGGCTCATCAAAGTCCCCTTTGCATACGCTCCACTATTACGACTGCTATGCTGCTATGACTATGAGTAAAAGTAATAATACAGAACAAGGGGAGCAATAAGGAGAAGGATTGCTTACTGCTGAAAAACTACTCCCAATTCACTACTCAAGAACCGCCCTCTTCTTCATAGTAGCTAGTCATATAGTAGTAGTGGCAGTGGCGGTAGTTGTATAGTAGTGTTGCGAAAAAAATTCAATGTACATAATAGCATCAGCCCGCAACAACAGCACTATCAAATTTCCTCTAAAAAAATTATGGCGTATAAAACTATGTGCGTGTCTCTGATTGGGACAGACATTATGATTAGCTATGTAAGGCGGAAAATGCATAAAGCACACACAAACACACACACATGTAACAGCCTCCTCACGTACTTCAGTATGTGTAATATAGACAGATGATAAAAAAAATTTATCCGGCACGCAGTTAGGAAACAGCAGCAGCAGCAATGAAGTTCTTTGCCTTCTTCGTCTTCTTTATCCCCTCCTTCTTCTAACTCATGATGATGATCTGCTAATCTTAATGCTCTGCACTGAATCCTGACTTGAATTCAGCTTTATAATAATATTCAAATTTTGCACACACACGTAATCTCATTTGATCCGCCCTTTTATCATGTTCAGTCACTTCATCATCATCATCATCCTGGATAGATTAATATATGTCTAGCTCCTTGCTATACAGCTATGTTATACCTTTTCTCCTCATAGATGCATAATAATGATGAAGAAAAGCATTTTTTTTAAATATCGATCCATGCTGAATAAGCGAACTGTTGAAGGGGGGGAAAATATGTGGATGGATGGATGGTCGGCAGCGTGCAAATAGAGCCATGAAGTGCTTTTGGTGAGAGGCTATGCTGATGCTAATTATGCAAATTACTCCAACACACGAACGAGTAGCAGCAGCAGCAGCAGCTAGCATGGCATAGGCGGCATAAGCAGGAGTGGACATATTTATCAGAACTTAAAGAAGAAATAATAATCATGAGTACGTGGTGGAGGAGAGGATGATCGAGTGAGCTTAATATGTACACAATCATTTATTCCCCGGCCATCATTTTACACTCAAAACTCGATATAAGGCTCTACCGTATACAACGTAATTTTAGCCATTCCTTTGGATTCTGATTACTCATTATTATAACATGAGCCTTTGACCTTGCTGTTGCTTATGCGGTTAGTTTTTCACGCCTACCTAAAACTGCTTGTGCTAATAGTATATGCGGCAAACCTCATAATTTACTTTGCGGCTTCCTATAATACTTATAATAGCCCTGACGGTGGTGATGAAAGACTGCCGATTAGCCCACGACACGTCTAGACACAATTACTATTGCCATATGTTTGCCCAAGAAAAGATAAATTTTTGACCTAAATCTTCACATTCTAGATTCCACCTTTTTTAGGAACAAAACCGAGCATCATGCCCACTTATCATTATCACCATCATCGCCATCATGATGATGATGATAGACATGATAATGTAGTAGTATCTATGAGAGAAATCATCATCATTAGGCTATTCCAATAATGGACACGTAGAAGAATACAGGAATTATCATTATTATTGTCACTCAGCCAGGGATGATGGCTACGATTACGGAAAACTTTAAAATTTTCAAAAGTCAGCATATGCACACACATCGTCATGGCTAGAAAACAGGACTACTTGAATGAATCTGAATGAAGGAGTGAGTAGTAGAAGCAATAAGTGTCCATTAAAACTTTCTGTGTCTTTACATATATGTTGGAAAATGAGAGCCAGGGAGGCAGCAAGGGAGAGAAATGGACACGAGATGTTAGAAGATAGGGACAGTAACGTAATAAAAGGAAAGGAAGAAAAAAAGATGATGAACAGTAATAGTAATTCAGCTCAGAGATTTAAACTTAAAAAGTGACCACTATCATCATAAATCCTCAGTCAGTCTGAGACCATCTCATACCTCGTTCTAACATTCAGCTTGCATTTATTATTGTTAAAATTAAATGCGACCTCCTATACGCTACAACACGTACCATGAATCGTCTCAACTTTCACAGTAGTCCTTGCACAATTAATATTACTCTAACTATAGAGTCATTAGTATACCCTCATAAGGAGCCTGAATTCTGGTAAACGAAAACGGGCACATGTTACCGGGGCCGTAGCTGAAAGTTGCTGAAACGTGTAAAATTTTATCCGCAGCACACTGGCTATGTTTCCATTCGCATTTTCCGTTACCAGCGAACATTTTAGATTTGGAACTCTGATGATGATGATGATGATGATGATG
>JAQFYD010001433.1:0-12216 GCA_034694225.1 Bourletiella hortensis
TCTGAAGAACTTGCACTTTTCCGAAAAGTGCACGCGTCTTGGAAAGTGAACTTGCACGAACTTGAATATTGGAACTTCCACTTGCACGTATATTCCAAGTACAAGTGCCAAAGTTCCACCTGAACTTGCAAGTCCGCCCAGCTAAGCCGTATATAGAACTCTAACTCTTGCTCATTCATGACACTCATGAGTTACTGTTAAATCAGCCGCAACTCCAACTCGTAACTCAAGCTTCATCAATTTATGACGTAGATAGGCGTCTAGCCTGGAAATCAGTAGCGACGGAACGTTTTAGAGGACGGTGGGGACAATCTTCCACAAGTCCTGCTAAAATGCCACAAAAACATCAAAAAAATATGAAATTTCGTGTTTGGGTTGTTTCTGAATAGGAAATATTTAGAAATACCACAAAACTGGCGCCGGGGCGCCTCGTTTTTGGAACATTTTGTTTTATTTTAACAACAATGAGGTATTTTTCCGGTAATTTGGTGAGGTGGGGACAACCTATGTACTTGTACCCACCACATTTCAAGCCGGTGGAGACATGTCGCTCCTGTCCCCCACAGCTCTGTCACTACTGCAGGAAATTAAAGACTCAATCGGCTTTGTGATTGCAAATTTCACCAACTTCAGACATAGCGGTATTATCAGCCAAAATGCTTGTTTGAAAGTCATATCTGAAGAAAACGAGCAGGCGTGGCGAGGTTTGCGATTGATTTGTCTTTAATGGCATAATAACCACGTTTATTTTCCCCAATCCCTAGTACATACGAAGCCACTCTCATCTAAACGATCCAAATGAAGGAAGGCTTTTAGCGCAAATGCTGTCATAACAACAACATATACACTCGAAACACGATATCACGTAGCCTCATAAGCCACCATATCTTCACGCGTTATATTGGATGAACGCTGTAACGGATATAATTTTAATGCAAAGGAAACGGAAAGGGCTCAAAAATTACATGCGTTACAGCGGCAGCTGCATTATGTGGCAGGGCGCCTTATATCGAGTATCGTGTGTAATTATGGCAGAAGTCTCGGGAAACCACAAGTGTTTACTTCTTTGAGCAAACCGCACTGCACTGCAGCCCTGTTACACTGAGATGAGAAACCTATGCACGCATTTCACGTCAATTGTAGCAAAAAAAATACTTCCGCGTAACGCTAAAACTGGTAGAGCTTTGTCCATGTAAGCAGCTTTAATTTACATTGTTTATAACTACGGGTTTTCAGGTTTCAAGTGATGAGAGCGACAGCTGAGAGCAACATGACAGTCACTTGATTTGTAATAGCTTACCTTACACTTAACTAACTCAGCGAAGCATTAGCGAAAGAGACGTTTTAAAAACAACTCGATTTTCCATCAAATTACGGTGCCGAAATTGTAAACTGGCATTCCACTTTGGCCACGCGTTGAGCATTGACACAATTGACGTTACGACGGTCCGGAGATGGGTAGGTTACATCTAGCAAGTACTGGATTACAGATTAGAGTGCAAGGCAAAACGGAGCAGATTACAAATTGCAATAATTGAAGATTACTTTAAATTCTTCCCCAATTAAAAATTATTAAAGATTAAACTCAGAGGAGCTTTCCAGAATTACGGGTAACTACACCAGATTACAGATTGCGAGATAGCTAATCCGTAGGGTGACTTTCCTTCAGACGAAAACTCTGTCGTTTTTCATTATGAAAAGAGTAACGCATAGATTGCTATTGAAAGATTCGGCATATTATCTCTATTTCCTGTAGAGTTGAGCATCACTTTTGCAAATTATGACTGCATATTCCACAATCCAGATCTATAATTTCAGGCTGGGAATTCCACATTCCAAGTTGTCTGAAATATGGAATGTAAATGATTCTGCCTCTACGAAAAGTAAACAACTGAAGACGGTAAAATGCTTTTCTTTTTAGCTTATCCCCTTCATTTACGACTTGACTCATTTGCATTAGACTCGATCCTCGGACTGGCATGACGTGGCATTCTAAAATAGTTCAGCCTAAGTTTGAAATCTTTTGGCTCAATTTTTTTTTGAAATTTTAAAATATTCCAATTCCAAGTGGCAATAAATTTTGAATTCCAGATTCCAATTCCCCAAGTACAAATTATGAATTCCAGATTCCAATTCCCCAAGTACAAATTATGAATTCCAGATTCCAATTCCCCAAGTACAAATAACGAATTCCATATTCCATATTTAATTCCGCTGTTTTGAATTTCTAATCCAAAAGAAATTCCATATTCCCGAAATTGTTAGATTTCGGACACTGGTGCTCCTCGCTAAAGGATCCTGCCTAACCATTCTACAGTCCACTGTAAAAGTCGCCGTCAGGCCATTAGTTTCGTTTCAATTTCAAAAGGGAAAAAGTATTGGTAAGCATGCCGAATACCGGAGAAAGCGGCGCTACCCTCAAGCCCAACGTCGGACGGGCATACGAGCTGATGGAACTTTCATTCAGAGTTGCGATGGGAATGAATGCGATCCCGTTCACATACGACACCACAAGGCGAAGATTCGCTGCCAGCCCTCTCAGCCTGAAATTTGTAACCTGGTTCATTCTCATGTTCCTTGGAATTTCGATTGAGCTGAGTCAAATTACGAAAGAGCTGATTCGCAGCGCTGCGGATGAAAATGTGAGCAGAAGTGAGTGGTGTCTCCTTTGTCTGCTTCGGATCAGCTGGTGGTTCCTAACCACTTGCCATTACCAGGTTTTGATGAAACACTAGGAAATGGCTGATCATTTGAACCAAATGTTGTGGGCCAGGGAATGGTTCACTGAAGAGCGACTACCAACGACGAAGGATCACAAGCTTGTTCACATTCATCTTTGGTTTGGTAACTTGCAAGCTCTTGGACAATGCTTTCTTGTTGCAGCAGAGTGTACCAAGAACCACTACCTATACTCGAACGTGCCGGAGGAGTACCGAAGCGCAACGACGGAATCCCAATGGGCCGCATATGCTTTCTACCGGGTGATGAGCAACTCGCTGGCTGGCTATTGCCAGTACTTTGTCAGCGCGCTTCATATCAATTCGTGCAATCAGATACTCGGCTTGAGGTAAGCAAGAAGACCGTAGTCTATAAATACCCACAAGGTCGACGTTCGTAACGTATCTCTAAAATTTTTAGAAAGCAAGCAAATATGACATTTGAGGAAAAGGTGAAAACATACAGAATTCTTCAAATTCTCGGAAATCGATTTAATGATGCTTACTCCATGTTCACCGTGCACATAACAATTTTCGCAACGAAAAACCTCATCATTGGAATCTACGGCACTATTAAGTTTGTCGACCAGATGCCTCTTGGCAAATACATCAACATTCCCGTCATGGTCATCATAATGTTGATCGTCATCTTCACATACTACATGAAAAATGCTACCGTCTACGAGGAGGCATGCAATGAATTCCAGAACACGCTCTCATTTCTGACGAAAATTCTAGAGTGTCGCATATTTTGATCCAGTAGTAACCGTGGTAGCAATGCCGTTGCGACAAGCGTAAGTGGATACCGATTGGAGAACCTAACTGAGCTGGCAAGGACAGCTCCCACTCAAGCAAATATTAGGAAGCGCTTCACCAAGGAAGTCATGTGTACCGCAAGATCATGCTTCGCGGTCGGGGTTCCATTCGGGAGTCTGTATTATATGAAGCAAAGTACTGCTTTGAATATTCTGAATTTTATTTGTTGCAACACTATCTCCACGCTTATTACTTACCCGTGAATAGGCTCAGATTTTCTGCAGAAGGCTCTATTTGACTATATTGTTAGTACCAAACATAGAATTTCGATTTAGACCCCGCATAATGGAGTAGATATAATTTTGTCAGACTGTCCACCTATTCAATAAGTAGCTCAAGCAGTAGTATGCGTAGCATATGTTTCTGCGTAGGTACAAAGGCGTGAAACCTACGAATGTTATGTCTTGGTAGAACTCAAATGAGCCATTCAATGGCTCTTCACTTTTATTCCAACTTGCGTACCTAGGCAGCTTGAATTCTACATCTCATAGAACTTAATGAGGGAAAACGCCGCCTCCTATGTTAAGCCCGTAGCCGTAGGGCCTCCAGTTACGTAACTGCCTTCCTGCCCTGAGTTCCTCATGTAGCGGTGGCCCACCCGCCCCTCGTATCCCTGATCCCCAAGGATGGGCCACAGCAATAGATGCAAGGATAAGTACAAGTAGAACCACAGCGTAGACCTGCGCATGCCAGATTCATTAACTTTGTATTATCGCATTTGGCATTTCAGTTCATTTAGTTACTCACCTTTGTGAACATGGTGGAACAATTCACTGTAAATGAGAGAAAATAAAGTAAAATGAGCAGTCCAACGTTCCTCCCAGTCTTGATCCTAGCCTCAGAATAGGGAACAGCTTGAATGGGAATGAGCTTTTACAGCGAGCTCATGTCTGCTTCCAATCCGATGACTTACGTCCATTTTAACTAAACTAAGTTAACATGTATGCTATCATAATGTTGGGATTGCGTGCCTGCAAAGTGCTACCCAGTAATTACGAGACGACTAATTTCATGGGGTTATTGAGTGCGGTAACGCATTTTTTTTAAGGTTTCCTATTTCTCAGAGTATGTCATTCAGAAATAGTCACATTTTTCAAGTAACATACTGTGCACTGCACTGCACAGTATGTTATTATTTATATTATACAGTGTGCACGCAGAATCGACGGTTTTACATTTCATAAGCTCGAAACATACATGTGCCGTCCACAGTTATAACAAGCTCGTTAATAAATTCATTTAAGTGAACCCGAATGACCAAATCAAACACAAATTAACGGGCAACGGCGGCAAAAAAGGGAGCGCACGCGATTTTCAAATTAAAATCCAATTTTCAATGCTTTTTGCGCAATAATTGTAGCTTTAAAAGCGTATAGGTCATCATACAACTCCTTTACGAGGCACGCCATAAGACTGTCCGGTTTAAAAACCGACTAATATTTGCCTTTTCTGGTAAAGCTGTTTGCCTCTTTTCTCGTGTTACGTTTATGTTACTTAATTACGTGTAGAAATGATGCGTATTATGTGTATTAAAGCAATAAGGTGAAATTGCAGACATTTTCATGCCTTGCCATGGGTCTGCCACCACTCGTCCTCGCCCTGGTTTGTGGGAGGACTGCAAAACCACCTGACGGTTATGCGCTTACAGCTCTTCCTGGACCAATGAGTATATGGTCTGCGGAGAGAGAAGGGAGGCCCCTTAATTGGGGAGCCACCTACGGATATGGTGGGGGAGTTCGTTACGGATATGGTTGCAAATATGGAATAGTTTAATTGGATATGAGCGGCTGGATTTCCTGTGATTACAGCAGCCGCAGAGATTTTTCAGACACTTACGGCTACGGTGGCGGCTTCAGCTGCAGGAGTTGCTATTAGTGAGGGAATCTAAGATCACTTAGTTATCTTTATGAATGAGAATGAAATTGTGTGTGTTTACAGAGACATGAATGAAAGTGTGTCCCCTTCTGTCTTAAATTCCTCACGCATAGTTCAGTGATAGATAGAGGGGCTGCTTTGGGTAAAGTCCTTGACGATCCGCCCGTTTGTCGGCTTCCAAGTAAAGTGGCTTGGACTGATCCCTGGTGATAACTCCTTACCCAGCGTATTCTGGCAAATCGGTTTCTATCCACTGGAGCTCCTCACTTGTCACCGCTGATGACTATGGCGGTATTCAGTTGCCACACGTTTTTACTTGGAATGACTACGCTCGAGTTCTGCGCTGATCAACTTACGTTCGTGTGAGTTAGGAGCACAGTAGCATTGCATTGGCAGGACGGCCATCATTTTTTTTCTTTGTGCAGGAACGTGAATTTAGTTGATGTGCAGAGTTGGACCAAGGTCGAGCGTTTTGCAACTGCATGAGACTGCACAACGTCATGTATTTGAACTGGATGCGATACTTGGTGGTCCCGGTCATCTTCATAAGGGCCGCGGTTGTAAAATTCGAACTGTACATCACCTGCCGGCCATCTGGCTTGCCAATGCTGGCGTATTGCTGGCTCCTAGTTCCCATTCGTGGCCACCATTTCCATGTTTCTTGCCACAAGGCAGTTCTGTGACGCGGTGGTGGCAAAGCGATCAACGGATGAAGCTATGTCCAAGCTTCAGCCAAGGACTAGTGGCTATTATCGCAGGCTGTGCTACCTGCTGAAAGTGGGAGTTCCTGAGACGATGCCGCGCTCTGCAGCCCGTTTGTATGGCCATTGGATGATTCACGGAGTTAACGTTGGAAGTGGTGATGAATATTTGGGAAGACGTGTTCAATCAGCTCCTGTTCTTACTTTCGCTGTAACCACCTATGGCCAATTTTTATCGCTGTTTGTTGCTGTGCAAACCAAGTTTCCTAAAACAGTCAAGGCTTGTTGTTCCAAACCCGAAATATAACTTTTTCAATTTCCCTAACTTTTTTTTAATTCTGAGAGCGATATGACGCTAAGCTCAAAGCTATAGTTTAGGCACGCGCCCAGGTTGCGGCCATTTCGGTGGCCACGTGTGTGGCCCTGAATTAGGGCCCTTACACCGCCATGGCCCTGGCGTTTCCAGCAGATGGTTATGGATATGGATACGGAGGCGGTTATGGAGGGTACGGTGCATACTCACCTTATTATGGCAGAAAAATAGCGCCCACCATGATGGCTCCTATGACTGGCTACGGCTATGGCATCATGCCAGTCACCCCTGCCTACCAGCCGGTGCTGATAGCATCGCCCATCATTTCTCCCTTATTGGTTGACCAGACGCCAACGTTGTACTCAGCTGCCGGCATGGAATTCACCACCGGTCCAAACTCTACTGGAAGAGCGTTGCACCATTGGCGAAACTGTTGCTGTTGCATAATCTGCAGGTACATTTGCGGATGCGAGTGCTGCCTTAGGTACCTTACCTTATCTTTGTATTGGAAATGCCGCCTGAACTTTCAAGTAGTAGCAGTTTTCAGCCTTTTTGAATTTAAGATCAACATCAGGGGCGGTACGAAAGATTGAGGAGCCAGTCAAAGATCAAGTTCAGTCTGAAGACCTAACCAGTGACACGCCGGAGTGATCCGAAAATTCTGAGAATCCTGAGCCTCAATGGCTGACACATTATGGATGCATCGTGAGCTCAGCGATTCCCCCAAGCTTTTGCGTACTTGGGTTGCGAAAAATAAAACAGAATATGGGCTCATGTGTTGCCTCCCTCATTGCATACACTAAAATTTCATGTGGCGATTTATCACTTCTGCCATGGTTCCATCGCTTCATGTGGTATCCGCGTAGGTTTTTGATCTTTTGGTTCAGCAGTTTTGAAAGAAGAAGCAGGACTTTACCAGGCCTGCTTTAATATGCCTTCTTTACTTGGCGAAACGATTAGAACTGAATCATGTGGAACAATTTTTCTTTGCCCAGGATGGCATCGCGACCCATGACAGAAGTTGTGTTTGCGAATTGAGTTCCTTCTAGATGTTGTTGCTATCATGTCCTAGCTACGTTGCTGGAGGGCACGTGGCCGTCACGTCGCAGCTTTTTGATAAACAGCATACCAATTTGTGCATAGCATTTGACAGTGCTTAGTATTTGATTGATTCATGAATTCGTAACAGCCATACCATGGCTATCATGGACAAGATTTCAATGGAATTATTCCGTTAAATTACGTAAGAAACTAGGGGTCAAACCTCTTTCTTCTAATCAAATCCAAGCTAATCCAGAGAGTTTCATGGAAAGCGTACGTGGCATTTAAATGTGGCTCTGGTCTTCCCTATACATCACCTGCTTGAGATAAGTTATAGCTTTAGCTCGTCAGCAGTCATTTTTAATTGATTTTTTCACCAGTAGTGGTACATTGGTAATAGGCCACCTGCCTTGATTCTTGTTTGTAGAGGTTTTCATGCACCTGCATTCACTTCTGGCCATCTGGAAATGGCTGGTATGACTAATACACTCAAACTTCGATATATTGTAGCCTCAAAATCCCAGCAAATGTGTTGCGCTATATCGGAGATTACGTTACAAAGGGTGCAGTTTCTACTAAATACGATAGGAACGGACCCAGATTTTCACTACGTTATACCGAAGATTACGTTATCCGGGGTGCCGTTATATCGAAGTTTCAGTGTAAAACAATCCATCAACGTCAATTATCATCGTACCTGTAATACGTTAACACATCCGCTTGCGTCACCGTTATCGCGGTTGTCCGTCCATCATCAGTAATCTCCCCTGATTAATAGGATTAAACGCTCTATCCAAAATGTATGCACCCACCCTTCGAGCCAATACATATAAATGACAAATTGCTCAGTTTGCTATTGACACTGTTTGAAACAGCAGCACTTTTTGCCTTCCTGCGAACGCTTTGGTTGAATCATGAAACTGGGAAGAAACTGGAACGCCCGCACCGTGGTGACGAGCTGCATCTTGCTGTTTGCTTGGAATTCGTCCGTACTTGGTATGACCCGCTTTATAATTTTCCGTTTTGGACCGGCTAAAGTGCTAAAAATCACTGTTTCCTTCAGGGGACCTAACCTTCATATATTTTGGCGAAGGAAATTTGATCCAGTCTTACTCACCAGACATATATACTGTGAGAACTGTTAAAAGTTCATACGATGGTACCCCTGTTTTGGGGATTGCGTACAGTCCGAAGGAAGTGAGAATATATTATTCCGTTCGGGATGTAATTTTACGGATGGGTATAGATGGGAACAACGAGGCTGTTATGTTTTCCTCCTTTTCTTGTGAGTTGAGTTATTCGCATGTCGTGGTCTGTCTCGATACTCTTTTCACGTTTCACCATTTTTCACAAAGCTTTGCCCTTTCAGATGGATGGATGAATGCTTTAGCAGTAGATAGGGTGACGGGCAACCTATACGTCGCAACAGATGTGGGGTACGTGCTGGCGTGTACTGCAACCTCAGGCCGCCTCGTATGCACTGAAATCCTGAACACGGGCATCTTTTTCTATGGTATTGTGTTGGATCCGTCACAAGGGTAAGCCAACTGTGGTCCGATTAAAGTTTATCTTACGCTCCTATGTTTATTTCCATCCTTTTTTCTGCCCTATCAGACAAATGTTCTTGACGGGCACGACCTCGAATTCCATCTATCGGGCTCAAATGGACGGCTCGGGTTTTACAACGATGCTGGCGGGGTTGGGTGAACCGGCGGGAATCGCATTACACCTTGGATGGATACTGTGGACGGATAGAGTGAGGAATCAAGTTTTGACAGGTCCTGCCGATGGATTGAGCGCTGTGGATATTGTTCAGCTTCAGAGTGGCGCAAGCCCTTCGGGCATGACCAGTTCAGGCGACCTTGTATATTGGGGTAGCCAGGGCAGCCGTACGTTACAGTCTTGTACGTATACTGGCATGCAATTGGAAACACATTATACTGGAACGGGCGCCATTGGTCAATTGACCCTCGTGAACCCCTTTGGATTTAGTGAAGCTGGAGCGAGGAATGAGAGCAGCAACCCGTGTGACGATCAAGGTTGCTCACATATGTGCGTTCTAAAAGGGAACGAGTCCGTCCGTTGTTTATGCCCTACAGGACTGTGGCTGGGGGAGGACGATAAGGCCTGTGTGGGCGCCAGACATTATTGATTTGCTTCTCAAAATGGAGATTCATGACGTCTTGAAGTAATATTTTTTGCCAATAGGAAAATCACGTAGATCTTAATTACTGCTGAATAAAATGCTTAGCATAAACGCAAAATTTTCGTCAAGATATGTTTGACCTTTCACCAGCATCGCAGTGTACCGTCACTCAGAACACATTCCATTTTCTGTCGTGTGTGTGTGCTTCTGGTGAAGCCATTAAGGATTAGGTTGTGTGCCCTTAAAAGGTTGCTGGCATCGTAATGTATTCAGGGTATTATATTCCGTACTTCACAGGGGTCCCGTTCCGACCCCGTAACGGGCTATACGCTGAAAGAACTCAGATGACAGCCACCAGAGCATCATGTTTACCATACAGTGAATCATAACCTCAGAAACGAAACAGCACAAAGCTGTAGCCATTCCGTACAAGAAAATACACAGAATTTCACTTTCCAATCCTCTCTCTAACATTTTTGGCTGCTGCCGACTGTCCTCTCTGGGAAAATACACTGCCAACGTGTTTCGCATGTTGACCACCTTAGCTTTGACACTCAAATCATATGGAATCTTTTCCCACTGATCAAATATTCCGGCTGATCGTAGCCGCCTGAGCACAGTGAATGCAATATCGCTGTTAGCCATGAACCCCACGTACCACCATTTTGGTTCATTGTATAGATCTTCTTTGCCCACAAAGAAATTCCGTTTGAACATTTCGGGGTACACTTCCCTGGAAGCTTGAGCCGCTTCCACTGTAACGACGAATATCTTCTCTAAATATTGACCGTCTTCCGAAGCCTGATAGAAGTGCCTCTCCTGCAGTCGTAGCGTTAATGCCATCTCTAATGCCATTTTCTTATTGTGATATGACCTTTTGTGACTCCTGTTGCGCCAGGACATGCCGGTTTGGATGGAGGACTCGATGTTCCTGTTGTCTGTCAGACTAACAAATACGGTCATGTTACGGTCCAGAATATCTTGTAACGTCAAGCTCCCCGATCTAACTTCTGGAACGACAACGACACTTTACAGCACAGTCGTGTACATTGTGGTCAAGAACCAAGAGCAAGTTAACCACATCAACACGTACAACGACCACGGCTGACTGATGGGTCCTTCCCAGGATTGGCCACATAGTGGGCCGAGCAGAAAAAACACGGAAATCCCGCGGTTGTATAAGGCTGTAGCCTTCGGTTCTACAACCGGATTTTCCAAGTTACACGGCATTACAAAGCCATCACAATAATTGTAAACCTCTAGAATAAGTGTTTGGCGTACTTTGTACGCATAAATCACATTATTTTCTACGGGTACACACGTGGATAAGATTGTATCACAATATTTGGTGGATGAATGTACGTGAAAAGCTTTCATTACATTTCGGAAGCCTTGGTCCACAGTGGAATACCCATTCATTCCAGTAAAGCTACGAATCGCTTCACCCTCATGTTCGATTTTTTTGAAATTTTCACAAATGTTAGTAGTCAAGAGAATAGGATTTCAGAAATGCCATTGGTTCAATCCTAGCCCCTCCCCTCCGTACCCGGGGTATTGGTTTTTGCCGTTGAGTTTATTATGCAAAAATTTAAGTTTCGCGTACTACCCTTTTGGGGAATTTTCAATCCGGGCTTTAAGTCCTGTTTCCATAAGAGCCCCTGAGTTGTTGTGCCGAGCATATGGCCCTTAAGGGTGCTTACGGGGAATCCTCTTCCATCATGCTATTCACTTCTCCCAGCTTGCTGATGATCTGAAAATGTTCCATTATCAGGTGAAGAAAATATAAGAATGAAATAATTTTTCAGTCCCGATCCTCGGCACTATTTTGACACGCAAAAATCTAGTGAATAAGATCAAGAGCAGAAGGTTCTATACTGCAGCCCAGTGCAGAATTTTTTATTTTTTGAAAAGCTTTTTATTTGGTTTCCAAAAACTTAAGCTAAAGCTAAAGAATGAACTACACCTTTGATTGCATGCTAAGTGGTAACTGCGGTCTTGTGGAACTGA
Source organism: Bourletiella hortensis (assembly GCA_034694225.1). NCBI lineage: Eukaryota > Metazoa > Arthropoda > Collembola > Symphypleona > Bourletiellidae > Bourletiella > Bourletiella hortensis. The sequence goes on from JAQFYD010001433.1 coordinate 11,617, forward strand.
TTTACTATCCCACTTCAACATCATAATGAAACGTTTGAGCTAGATCCGAGCACGGAAAATGTACGTTATATTGACCCATTGCCCTGAAAATTCAATGACAAGCTTGCAATTCGCCATTCCCGAAAAAGGGAAGACAGTCAGACGGACTTACGTATTATTGTGCTCTCCGAAAAGCACGTCTTCGTATACACAGTTTCTAAATTGTTCCAAAGTTCTGATATCTCCGTCCGTGCATGCCAGCCGCGTGTCCAGACCGCTAGTGGGCGGTATAGGCCATTCAAAATATACCGGAGCCATCAAGTGGCTGGAAGCTACAGAAATTCACAACAGCGTCCGCAGTTTTGAGCATGTATTTGAAACGTGTAAGCAACATATGTTGATTATTAATATATTACATACATACAGTGGAAATGGTATATAACGGTTTCTCCGGGGACAGGTCAAATTTAACCGTTAGGGAGCGTTCAGAAATAATGTTATCAAAATTTCGGGATATTTTTGCCCACCCACCCACCTTGTTGATACATGTTATCATTCCACAACTGACCCACTGTATGCTAACGTTATACTCGTTAGCCAATGCTTAAGGATAAAAAATGG
>JAQFYD010001434.1:0-12214 GCA_034694225.1 Bourletiella hortensis
TTTGACGACTAGAATTTTTACGTGCTTTCACACCGTCAGTGGATCTCGCTGGATTGCGAAGAAAAATTAGAAATGGCTTATTTGATTTCTTGGAGACTTGTTATTACTATTTGACACGATAGGGGAGTGTGATTACTACTTACTACTTTGAAGGAACGAGTGGTAGCGGGAGCTGAAAATGGCATTATCAAGGGAAATGAACTCACCCAGGCGGGAGCGACAGAGCTGTTTTGTGGGAGAGTACATCGACTTCCACGTGGAAGAAGACCGTTCTTGGGCAACTTGTATGAAATTGCTATTGACAAGAGGCTTTAATATAGTCTACATCAAGTACTTTTCATTCCCGTGGCAAGCTTATGCGTGGGCAATCAATATAGCGAACCGTGCTACATAGAGAGAGGATCATCTATATTTCACCTGCGTATTGGATGGTGTCATTTATTTTCACTAACCCCGGCATGTCTTTAAAGACTGGAATTCAGGCATCTGCGGAGGAGCCTGGAAGTACTTATTAAATCGGACGAAAGGAGCACTTCTGGCATGTCTTCGTGAGCAGCAGAAAGAACCATTACAGCTGATTGCAGGTTGCCTTATGCTCCGATTGACGTCTGTTATTAGTGGTGTTCCAAGCAGTTTGACGATAGAAGAATCGTTATTATTACTTTCGCTGTCTTCGATGCGGTTTCAATTGTAAAACTGTTGGCAGTTTTCAGTTACAGTTGGTTTGGCAACGTGACGTTGACGATATTAAATATGGGGAAAGACCTTATCTTGTCTGGGATCGGAGCATTATAATGGTTATGGTTAAAGTATGAAACAGTGACTATTTCGTTGCTGAGGTAACCCGGATTTGCGGTTGCAGTTCAGTGTTTAATGACACAATCCCCTTGCATTGCGGTAAATGCAACAGCTCCTTTCCTTCTGTACCCCCTTTACCATTATTTTTCTCACCGGTTGGCTACTTACCTGTGAAACATGCTCCCCTTCTTTTAATGTAGAATGTTTTTGAAACACAGTCGTGAGCTTTGTGAAGGTAGCAGTGCATACTTGCTGGGTTAGTGAGTGACAGGTTGTTCTGAGGACGGTAGGGAATGAGCAGATGAAGGAATAAGTTTCAGTAAACTTTTAAGATATAAATGAGCTTAAGCGACATTTTGTGATTTAGCACCCTTTGGTAAACCTTTTGAAAGGCAAGGGGATGTAGCTACGGAGTATCTACAGGAGGTAATTAATGATGAATTTGCGGGAGAATGTAACTTACTCCGTTCATACTGAGAGTTGAAATCCATTATAATTTCTTCTATAGAAGAAAGGGATGGTTTGAAACAACCTTGCGTAACTCACTTGGTTAACTCAACGTAGCTATCTAACTTTGAAGGAGGTCTGTTTTGACTCCTGGCGTTCGTTACATCTTAGGGAAAGGTATGAGAAGGAAATAATGCGGCTTGGAGCATTATTGACAACAGCAGTGATGGTCGAATTTCTACATTTTTAGCCAAATGCATAGGTTGTATCCCATTTCATCTGAAACTGCTATGCAACTAATTTTCATGACTGCTTCAGCTTCGTTGTTGGCTTGAATGCAATGCTTTTAAGTTTTGGCATTAGCTGAAATTAGTATTGGCTTTTGAAATATTGCCATTGTATTAGTGTGTATCTAATTTTTACGTAACAATACCCAAGCTACGTCTGACAGCGCGCTGGCGTTTGCAGTTGAAAGAAATAGCTGCATAATGCCAATGCATTGGACTACAGACAGATCAACTTGATGATTAATGCCGAGTTGTTGCAATAATTGATGAAAAGTCATTTTTTGTGGCTGCTAACCATTTTTAATGCCTTGTTGTCAACTTAAAATCTGGTAGATTTTAACAATTAATGTGGGTTTGCTTTACTAATGGTTGTACTAATGTAGCCAAGGATCCTGACTACATTTCCTGTCCCATAAGTGGCTATTACGAATTCAGACAACATGGTGACATACCATTCGAGACGAGAATTTTGAAAGGGGTGACAGACTCTCCACGTCCAGTTCTCCATTGCAACACCAACATTTCTTCGTTTAAAGCTTGCGGCGAAAATCGTGACGAGATTGTTATAGATGTGGAGGAAAATATTTGCGTTGACTACTTGGGACGACCGCTTGACATTTACAGTAAATCATGGTTTTAATCAACTTATCTCTGTTATTCTATTCTCCGTTCTATCATGATCAATTTGATATGGCAAACTGTATTTCAATAGTCAGTCTAATAGTTGAGCTAGGTTAATAGCATTCGAAAGAAATGGACAAATGGAAACGACATTTAGGAGATACGCTGATCTAACGAAAGTGCAACGAAGACGCCCTCTGGTAACGTTTGAAGTTATGAGCACAAAGCCTTGACTCTAACACAAAATAACAAAGTTGTTATTGCACTTGCAATGGTTGTTAACACGGGAGCTTTCAATGTTGCAAGTATCACCGCGATTCCCCGCCGTCACATTAACGTCGAAACTTGTGATAGAATTTTAATATTATTGACTATTTTCGACTTGCGCAGCTAAAAATCCCGTACCAATTCGATGTCCAGTGGCTGGGAAATTTAATTTTACACAGCGGGGGGATGTACCATTTGAGACGAGGATTCTGGGTGGAGTGACACAGTCACCTCGTCCGGGGATTTATTGCAAGCAAAATATCTCGGATTTTTCTGTCTGTGACCAGGATCAGAAAGAGATAACGATTGATGAGAACTACTGCCTATCCGTTGACCATTTGGGACTTCCGGTCGACCTTTACAGTAACCTACGAATTATGTCTTTTGTGGTGCTTGTTTACCGTCTCTGTGGCTGTGGGATGCTTGTTATTGTTATTTCTGAAACAAAATTTACTCGGTTCAAAACCTTGCGCAAATCATGGTGTCACGGTGATGGTTCAGTTAACAATTACGGGTTTATAATGGCGTGTTCTACGGTATTAGCAAGTGCCGTAGTCCGAACGATTAAACGGTGATGGTTCTGTTTCGACGGATTCGATTTTGGGTCTAGTGTTTTTAGTTAAGTTTAGTTCAGATAAATAGAAACATTACTACACTTATTTTTAATGGTTCGGGTGCTTGTAATGTGATAAAAGTTTAGAGTCTATGAATGTGAAGGGATTTCTGTTTTTCTTAATTGCGAAAATTCAGATTAAAAGCCTTTGACTGTACCTTAGGTGACCCGGATTACAAGATGAAGTGCATTGGGTATTTCAAGGAGAATCTCAAGTCGTATCTCATTACGTATGACGAATTGGACGCCTTTAGCCGATATCGCTGCTGGGTGTATCAGCGTTCAGACCTCAATCGTGTTTTGATGTCCTTGGCGGTTGGACCGTTCTGCAACTTGAACCAGGACGTGGACAGCTGGAATCACACGGAGGGCGCTGCAGTCGCTTTAGCCATGGAGGAATATGAAAGAGAACGTAAGTTTTTCTGACTCCACTGGTTTCTTTGCTGCTTATTTTATCTCGACAGTTCAATAGCAGTTGCTCTTTAATTTACAGGTGATCAATGCCCTATGTTCTTCGACGACGGAACAGATCCGTACAAGGAGGAGGAATCTCGATTAACTATTTTTGCGTTCGGTTCGAGTTCAACACAGAATTTAGCTGGCTTCACTGCTCTCCTTTTTAGCTTTGTATTAGTACTTAGATTTTGATCAGGAGGTTGTATTTAACTGTATATATTTTATATTATGTTTTGTATTATGAGTACTCGGATAGCTCTCTCTTGTTGTGTGTTAGTATAACAGCGAGGCTGAATTCAGGTGATGCAGAATCTCGTAGACCAATGGAAACGACTCCGTCCTTATAGGTATTAGACTCAAAGCTACTGAAGCATTTGATGTGAACCGGTGATTGAAGAAACCTACGGAACCGCTTAAGGTAACTATTCTTAGGAGCGAGGTAACTTTTGTTTTAAACTTTTTGACTGTTTTTATGCCATGAATTCTATTTATAACTCAATTGCTGTACTGGTTATATCAGGCCAGTCTCAACCACTTTCTGAAATAAACTGCCATCTTCATGTAATAGATGCGTTGTATGTACGTCGATAGCATTCTTTTTCAGCCGTAAGCGAACATTGGTCACATTCCGTTAGCACTTTCAGCGATTGTTTGTTCACAGAATAAAGACGAACATTTCGTAGAAGCTTTTCCTTCGTGATAAAAAATCCATAAACCTACACGATGCTCTACCAGTCAGAGGTTTGATTTATAACTTACTATTTATTGACTTTGATCCTAATGTCTATTTTTTAAGACAGTTACAGATGAAGCACCATAAAAATATAATTTTCGTTCTCAGTCAATAATATACTATGGCAACGGCCCACAGGCTAATTCTACATGCTAACTGTTTCGGTCGCCCGTTTGATCTGGTGAAAGATTGCACATGCCTTCCAGAGCTCTGATTGCTTCTTTAGCAGCATTTTCTCTGGCTTCCTCCTCCGTTGGTCCTATTACATAAACAACCGCCGAACAATTAAAGTGGGAGTAAAGAAATGAGTAGCTGGTATGATTATTCTGATCATTTGACTTACCCAAGCCCAAAAATACTTGCGATCCTACGACTACTTCACACAGCACGTATTTAGTGGTATCGTATTGAGGCTGAGGTTCCTGGCGCCCCTCAAATAGCAGATCCAGCGCTAGGGTAGATTCTTGAGGGTACTCGTACCCAATGATATTGTCAAAGGGAAGAAAGGGAGTGTCAGTCTTGCTTATACTCTCTGGACTTTGACGGCATTCACTGCTGTTCCAGTGTTGTTCTTCTTTCTCTAAGTCTATAGTCTTTATGTCATCCAAATATTTAGTAAGCCATGGCGGAACTTTTATACTGCCGTCCTCACAAGTAGAGAAATATTCAGCGAAGGGATCGCCAAGAACTTGCATTGCTTTATGTTCATTTTGTCTTTGTGGTCCTGTATGCGGTGCTTGCACATATACAGGATCCCTTGTATTCTCTGCAGGCTCCGGAGCGCCCGCATCGGGACTAATAAGTGGCGGAACCAAATTAATCCCCTCAGAGATTGCAGAATGCTCTGCTGGTAATTCATTAAACACTAACACAGTGTCTTCAGAGGAGGTCGCTGACAGCAGTACAGATTGTTGCGCTATAGATAAATCTTTTTCAGCATCTGACTCGGCTGGCGCTGAAACGGAATCATTAGGTCCAGCTGAGGCAGTGGTTACCATTTCAGAAACGACAGATGGCGAATTTTCTCCCGTACTGACGGAATCCGTAGACGAACTTAACGGATTCTCAGTTTCCGCCTCTCCCGACGTGACCAATGAAACTGGTATCGCAGCATCACACCTGACTACGTTGTCAACTACTGCTGCTGCTGATATCGGAGCTGGCTCAACGGACGATGTTATGCTCTGTTGTGTTGGTGGATTCTGTGCAGAGGTTGAGTCCGAACTCTGTCGGGACTGGGTTGATGGCTGTACTGACTTGCTTGCAACTTCGATTTCCGCACAGGAATTATTTTTCGCCAGACGGGACTCAGAACTGGAGCTGAGAGGCTCCACTGCAGACGTTACTACGGACGCGGGCGTATCTCCGGTACTATCTTGTACTTCTGCATTGGTCGATACTGAAGTTATATCAGCTGATTTCCTTGCATTGGTAAATTCGGCCTGGCTTTCGTTTCCAGATGGTGTAGCAGAAGTGACGGCAGCTGTTTTAAGAGCTAATTCAGTGGCCTTTGTGGCGGGCGCAGCGCAAACCCTCTTTTCCAGTGGTGCTCCTTTGGCCATAGATGATGAACTCTTCTGAATGGACTCACTGAGCTTTGAAGCAGAATCATTACTTGACGGCATCTCAGCCGTACGCGATTTGGCGGATGAGGATGACGTTGAATCTATAAACTTCCCCGAGATGGATTTTGCCAGGGATCTGCGGTGCTCCGTTGAAGTAGGAGGCAGATGGTCCCGGTTACGAACCGCGGCCGGGATATTTTCATTGGCTGTCTTACTCGGTGTGGCTGTGTTACTACAGTTTGCTACTTCAGGCAGCAATGTCCCGTCCGAAGAGTTTCGTGCGGCCTTAGCATCCAAGAGTCTCCGCCTCAGCCCAGCCACATCAACCTTTTTATCCTCAGGGCCCTCTATACTGTAGTAATCGTTTTGCTAGCAAGTAATGTGGTGAAAATATTTTCTTTCGAATGAAAAACTTACAAAAACGGTCTGGATACATGTTCCAATATTTTAAAATTATTCGGTCCAAGAATGATCCTCAGAGACTGCTTCGCAGCATCGTTCTTCGCTTCACCTGCCTCACAGCCTGTAACAATAGAATGAATGTTAATCGGAACAACTAAGAATCACACAGAAACGCAAATTTTGTTCGTACCTGATCCTGTGACTGGTTCGGTCCACTTTCCTTCACTGTCACGCCACTTGCATCGAACTTGGACAGTGCCCGTCTCCTCGTCCAACGTAAGCCAATCAATACGCTTTTGTTCGCCCAGAAACAGTAACGTGACTGCCTGGAAACAGTTGGTTGTCGTCAGATTCCGTTCTCCGAACAAATTAAATGTTTTAGGCCACTGATCTTGAGACGTTGACACCCAGAATTGGAACAAATTATCTTCTCTTTCTTTTTTTGATAAGGGCTTCCACTTGATGGGGTCCCAATATAATATATCGCTACTAAGTTCCACTGACACCTTCTGCTGGTCTCGTGTACACATAGAATTAGACAGCTCACTGTCGGATACCACCGCTGGTGTACTCTGCGACGGAGTAACCTCTTCAGTTTCCTTGGGAACAGGAACTTGCTCTTCTACAGGCTCGCTCACGCGCCCCTGTATTTTGTTAGCACCGGAAGCCTGACGTTCCAAGTTTCCAGGGATCTCATGACCAGCTGGCGTAGGATAAACATGTTCCCCGGACTTATCAACATGGGGGAGTGATTTGATCATAGTCTTCCACCACGGGAAAGCTTCACACATCTCATTCTGAAGAGTCTCTGCAGAGATGCCCTCGTAACTGACAGACACAGCGTAAACAATTATTATTATACCTGACTCATCTCTCACACATACTTGAACTGGGTACTATAGTACATTCAAAATTACTTTTTCGGATGACAAATTTCCTTATACTCGGGGAAATTCGGTCCAAGGGCACTACTTAAGGCTAAATAGGCAGCTGAACTTCTCGCCACTTTAGGACTCACATCTGTTGCTCAAATAAAGAAAAAAATTAATCATACAAAATGATTAATGATTACAAATTCTTTTGGACAAGGTAAACTGAGCTTGGCTTACTTCTTTTCCCTTTGACGAAAAAGCCATTTGGTCCTATACAATGAGCACTGTAGAATTTAGTCCTCTCATCCCTTGAAACGGTAATCTCAACGCGGAGCAATCTGTTTAGCGCGATTTCAGCATTTTTCGATAGATGTTGTACGTTGTACAGGCGTAGAACAGCTTTGAAATATGTGACAGACCGTGACAGTGGTCTCCATCGTCTATACTTGCTCTTCCAAAAGTTTACAATTCTGTCAAGTCTTTCACGGGCTGTTCCACCGGGTTCCATTTGGACGGACCAAATCCAAATCAGTCCAACAGCATGAATAACGTGAACAGCTGGAAGTTGGGGTTGGCAGATAAACCAAAATATTTAGCTGATGACAATAATTCTTAACCACAGACTTGCTGACATGGTCAACTTACGCAAGGACAACCTGATAATCTGATATAAAATTGATGCCAACAGATTAACGACATACGGACGTAAAAACTTTCACGTGCTGTTCAAGTTTCGCTCCTGACTACTCTATGATGCTCTCCATGTTCTGTGGGTTTAAAGGCCCAACCTCATGAACGAATCACTTTAAAAATTGTCTTGATTGAAACACCTTCAGAATTCAGAAAAAAGTTTCTCAGAATTCCTGAGTACTAATCCGATGAAGAGCCCAAGAACAGGGCTGACCTTGAAGAAGCAATGCTCAAGAATAAAGACGACATAAGGGCAAATGAATATCATTTCATCAGTGTTCATATGATTCGTTTATTATCATTTTAGTTAGCTTTGGACTTTCACCCTTGGGCCATTATTATGAATAATAATATATTTTTATTAATATATTACTTTAATGAATTGGAAAATACTAGAAATATACTTTTCTATAATTAATAATATAGAAGACATATGATTCTTCTGCTTTATATCTTCTTGTTCAGCAAATACTATATTTTAATGTTCTCACATCATGGCGTTTCCGTTTACAACACAACATACACAACAAAAGTGTACAAGATGACAAAACATACATAATACAATAATAATAATGTTATAATCATATACTTGGACAAACTTATACAATAATGGTAATAATTCTCCAGCATGCTATATATGTATGGCGAAAGCTTGAATAAGCCAGTTCTGGAACGACTGGGGTTTAGTAATAATAATGAGCTTGAGAGACTCTCATCAGAAACAAAGAAATTGTTCTTTTTTGCGATTTCCTTTCCTACCTGTTACACTACGGGTAAACGACAATTTAAACAAACAAACAAAACGGCCGACAATTATAATAATATTGGCTTCATTATACATTTCTAGATATCATAGGAGAGAGAGATTTAATTATTAGAGAACGACTTCCCATAGTAGTGATAATAATACCGAGCTGATATATTGAGCAACCTCGAGGGATAAAAAACCGAGGCACCATAAAAATACCGTCTATATGGATGGTACTACTATTGAGCTGCTAGTTGGGTCGTTATTATTTAGTTGACGAATCTATAATAGGCATCTCTTTCTATAGTAACCACAGCGAGGAAAAATAACTTGAATTTACATTCATCATTCGTGTATTTTTAGATGGCGGCGGGAAGAACTTTGTCCATTCTATTAATTAAGGTAATACCTCATCATTATCTTTTATAGCGAGTACTTCAGAATCCCAACCTCATGGCACGCTTGGATCAGTAAGCCTTTCAAATTGTAACGGAGTGAACCGTGTTCAATTCTAACGATCTGGAGGAACAGATTGGGGTAGCTACTACAGTAATTGCTTTCAGTTTAATCTCGGAATGATAGCGGTTACTATTGTAATTCAATAGCTACTCTGAAGGCTCGCCAATACTTTACAGCGGCAAACCATAATAATAATGTCTTATTATTAAGGGCACTTGACACGTATGGAGGCTACTTTGCAAAGGCCCTGCCGCTTACACGGATCCCACAATAACATGAACAAGCATTTTGCGTAAAATATATATATCTTCTCTGGCATATTATTATCTCCTGGCATGAGATATCATGTGATACACAGGGACAGGGTAAGTGCGTCTGGAATTATGGAATAGATTGAACATGGTTGACAGGATCTGCTTGTACTCTGGCACATTATTGGAATTCCTATCATCTTCCTCCAGCTGCTGTTCTTGTCCATCCTGGTTAACCTTGTTGGTCTTCAAAGATGATGATGATGTTGATTTTGAAGCTGTTTCATCCATTGCATCAGCATTCAATTCTTCTTCTTCCTCCTCATTTACCATGTCTTCAGCGGCATCGCTTACAATGGGCGACGCTGGAGTTAAATAGACTGAGACTGGGGGAAGAATGGCTGAAAGTTCGGCTGCGGGTAGCTCTTCAATGCCTACATCTTCTCGAACCTGAAAGGAAAAAACTCAAGATGAAATGACCAATTTACGTGTAAACGTGGAAGAGAAAAAACACGTAGTCACAAGTCGTATCATCATTACATTTAGCATATACAAAAGCTGTGTCCATCCAAATCTAGATTTGTACAAGTTATACGGGAGGAGCTATACGTATGTTCAATGCTCTGTCAACATGAGGGGAGATGCATGATATATGTGTGTTTCTACAAAGTCAGAGTTAGTAAGGCAGTATGCTACAACTAAGTTTAGATTATTGTGCGGATAAATACTTACGTAATTGAAAAATTCGAGGAACTTCTATAGTATGGCAAGTACAAGGAAGGACTACTGAGTAGTAATAATCTGATGGATGGAAGCAGGATCGCAATGGCGGAGGATAGATGATACGATACAGGAGAAGATAATAGAGAGGCAGATACTTGTAGTAGTGAGAGAGAGAGAGAGAGTGAATGAGAGAGAGAAAGTAAGTCTTAGTAAGGAGTTTACTAAGATAACAAATAAATAATAATTATATAACAAGACAACAGGGAGACTACTATGACTGGGAAGGTGAGACGCGATCAAGGAGTCGTACGGGACGGAGGAATCGCGACGTCGACAGGGAGAGTAAGGTGGAGGAGCAACTTTTGGGCAAAATTGCTGCCGCAGTCACGAAGAACATTAAAGTGACCAGTGTCCAAACAAATTCGAACACGCCCAACACCATCACTATTAACCAGGCCAGCCACCATAACTACAATAACAATAAAAAATACAACATTATCATTATGATTACAATCAAATTTATACAGCAATATACTCTCCTTCTTCTGTGTGTACAGGCATACACAATCATGTAGAAAGGTAACCAAGAAGCCCAAAATAATTTACAAAAAAATATAGAAAAATAGCCAGCATATTGGCAATATACTTTGCGGCAAATGCAAAAATAAACTTTTCTTGTTCGAATAAAAAAATAAATATCAAGTTGCAACATAAATTGGTCACCTTCTCTTAACTAGAAAAATTGATAGAATTTCGCACTCACAAATCCAGTCTTCCGTTTACTCGATTTTTTATTGGAAGATTTCCCACATTTTCCAGCGGAGTCGACTTGATCTTCAGATGAGCCTGAGGTAGCCTCACTCTCACCACATAATACAACACCATCAACAATGTCATTCACCAAGATTTTATTATCACAAAAGTCATGGGAATCGCTTCTGATTGCGCTCTTTCTTGTACTACTCTTCACGTCGTCGTCGTCGCATTGACCGGAACGCAGCGGTTCCGCTTCCTCCACAAGCGTTGTTGTGGTGGATTCATCCTCGTAAGGGATTTTAACCGGTAACTTGAGTTTCTTCACAGGTATTTGGTTCATCCTGGTAGCGTCACAACCATCTTTCTCTTTTTCTGATTGTCGATCTTTCCGCAGGCACGGATCCTCATCGTCCTCAGCTGTCTCTCTCCTACTTAATCTACGAGCAGCAGCAGCGCTGGAGGAATTGGTCTGATTTTTTTGGTAGTCCACTTGTGTTTCACAAGCTTCCTCACCAACCTCTTCATCTCTTCCGCCGAACAGGAAGTAATCAAGAAGACTGGGTCGTCTCATTCCCCAATAGTTCCAAGCATCATTCCTGTCCGGACTTGAAGAACCTGTACTTGCTGGTTTTCTCCTGCTCCCGTTGCCATTATGAAAGCCGTCAAGCCTGTCCCTGCCTGTTGCACGGGCTAACTCGTGTTCTAATGAGCTAAATTCACCCACATCCATCTCCTCCGGATCGTTCTCCGACTCTATTGAGTTGACCAGATTGAGCAGATTGATTTCTGCAGAGCACCGTTTACAAACAACTGATGTGAGTTGGGATGGTGTGGGATGAGCGTGTGCACTGGGATAGTGCTGGAAGGCAGAGAGTCGTTGTTGGCATTTGTCATCGCCACAGCTATTGGAATCGCCATGATTGAACGTGGAGCTGCAGATAGGCACCGGGGATCCTTCAGAGCCACTGTTGCTGCTGCTGGAATGTTCTGGAGCATCTTCTAAAATGCGGGAACTAAGGGAAGATAGCCTACTTGAAAGACTTAAAGTCTGCTGAGCATAGTTAGATGTGTCCAGTAATTGCTTCCGCAGTTCACTTATTTCCTCTTCCTTCTCCGTCTGAAGAGTATTCAACTGCTCTAGAAGATTTGCATTCTCCTACAAAGTCAGATATCATTCATATCAGTACAGCCACAGTGCATTGAAGTGATGCTTAAAGATGATCGGATGGCGTAACTATAACTACCTGAATTAAAATCCTCATCTGCGCCTCCAACTGATGGACCTTCTCCAACTCTTTCTTTTTGCCAGCTATTAGTTCTTCAATTTTAGACTCCAGCGATTCGATAAATTCTGCTTCCGAGGCCTTCAACTCTGGGCTGTGGGAGTTGTGTGAGTCGAATTCATCAGGCGATGGTGTATAGTCCCTATTGAGATTAAACAAAAACAATATTATTTTCAGTCAAAATTCATGATTTATTACCCGGAAAACAACTCAGCCAGCAATAACTGTGACACTGTGAGTGTT
>JAQFYD010001435.1:0-12213 GCA_034694225.1 Bourletiella hortensis
TAAAAGCTAAGAAGTTCGTACTCCTCTTTGGTTTCTCGCTTGGTTCAGTGCGAGATATTAATCGTTTACAGTAGTAGCAGTAGTAGTGGCAGGACCCCATGAAAATCTAGTGTCATTATAAGGGGCGCAAAGGCCGTTATAGATGACCAATGCAAATGAACGTACCTATAGGTGGATTGAAAAGAGACAAAAGAATGTCTATTGTAATAATAAGGAGAGAGAGAGAGATGGAGAAAAAGGTGTAAACAGAGCAGAGCGGAATGTTGCGGTGGTTTTAAGAATCGACTTAAATATATATCTATATATGAGAAGAGGACATGGGGGCAAAAAGTTGAATAGAAAAATAATGTTTCGAATGTGTACATAAATTTTACATGTTGAACAGTTTAGGAAGGCGGTGGTGGTGGTTGGCATTAGAAGTTAGTAGTAGTGGTGGTGGTAGTAATAATGAAAGAGAGTTTTGACTATGTGGTGGTGTGGGGTGAGAAAGGTCTTTTAATTGTTGTTAGGGAGTAGGCAGGTTTTCTTTTCTAATTATAAAATGAGTTTATACTCATAGCCAAGGCTCATGACTCAAGGTACATGTTGAAAAATAAAGAATGAGAGGGAGAGAGAGAGAGAGAGAAAGAGGACAAGTTTACGACTTAGTACATGGACCCAGCACACAGAGAGTGTACAAGTTGACAAGTCAAGCCGACCGAATATGGTTTTACAACGTTCCATACCCAATTAAGGACAAAGAACGGTCAAGCAATGTATAATATAGAGCTCTTTTCCCGTGGAAAACAGCGTACAAATGCGCTCAAAACTTTACGATGATCAAGAAGAAGACAATTCTTTCCTATATAGAGAGTTACAAAGTTTATATATCTGTGTTGAGGGATAGAGGGGATAACAAGGAATAACAGAGAGAGAGAGAGAGAGAGAGAGAGATTGACTGACATTCATGAGGGTAGTAGTAATAATGGTGTGTGAGCATTGAACATAGAGAGACCCTTTGAAGGATCCAACTGTGACACGCCGAGTGAGAGAGAGAGAGAGAGGGCATTATTTTTAAAAGTATTGTCTTCCTTTAGCCTGTTAATTTTTGAGTATGTCATTCTTTTCTCAGGTATGTGCATTGTTAAATTAAAGGTAAAGTGAATGGCGGGACATTTTCAGAAAGAATACACAAAGCTGTTTGTCCTTCTTCCTCTTCTTCTTCTTCTTCTACTAATTCTTTGAGAAGGTTCAGAAAAATTCCGAAGACTACCGCACCAACATGTAAAGTTGTGATGCCATTGAAAGAGGACTGTACTCTTTACTTCCGCTAAAAGGAACATACATATACAAATAGTTCTGGCTCTGGCGGAGGGCGATGAATGTATGTAAAGACAGTAGTAGTAGTGGACTATTCTGTGTTTCAGTCCTTGGTGTATAGTAGTACATGCGGATGCATGTGTGAAAGTTTTTTGGCCCCGAAATCGGGTTCTGTTCTGAGTGGTGGTTACACCCACTTTGTGTGTCCAAAACGATGATGATGAAAGAGGCTTGAAGCATTTACTATGTGGTCACTTGTAGCAAGGCTTTCATGTAGTTGTCGTCAACGAAACCGACTATTAATTTGAAACACACGTGTGCATCTATATAGCTATGTTCATTCAGTATAAATACTACTGAACCTTGGTGGTTCGTAATGTTAGACGAGAAGACCCCAGGAAAGTTGTCTGTCTCGAGCATGTCGATATATGTGACATCCATCTCCCTTTAAACACATATAAAATTGGACAGAGAAAATGGGCGAAAAACAGGAGGGATTTCATCCGTGCGGCCATCCATCAATCTATCCCCTTTTTTCTATCCATTCAGAGTTTAAGCTTGGCTTCAGGCTATAAACACAGTTGGGGCACTTTATCCCAACCGGGTATCCCTTATTGCATACCTTGCCCTACCCCACGAACCTACTCACCTCGCTCAGTCAGGTGTGTGATTAAGTAAAGACAGTGTGGAGGAAACTGGTATGTTTCCCTACTATACATGCGTGTAAATACGTGCAGGGTAGAAGTAGTAGTAGTGGTACAAAAAGGGAAAAATTCTTTATGTCCGATTTCATCCGTCCAAGTGTTTCTCATTCCAAACAATAATTCAATGTATTACCAAGCAAGAGTAGTGAAGAAGAAGAAGAAGAAGATGGAGGGTGAAATATTAAATCCTTTTCTGTCCGTACAGTTCTAAAATCATCCATAAAACCTGCGAGGTATGTGGTGGAGGAACTTTCTCAACAACTCGTTTCTTCTGTTAATTATTAGAGAGATAAATTTGGTCTAACCTTGCCATCATTGGAATTTCTTAAATTGTTTGGATATTGAAGATGATGATGATGAGGATGATGATAGAAAGAAGAAAAATAGACATAATGTAGAGAATTTTCAAGTAATTCCAAAGAAATCCAGCTTGGTATGCGGTTACCATTGCGTACAATGTGCCATGAACTTGAATAAAGGCTTTCGTAGTTGTTGTTTTGCCATCATGTAATGGCGATGAAAATGCCGAGTATTTTTATTGATGCGACCATGAAAAGCCAGTTAAGCTTGCAAAGTGAAGCATGAGCGTGTGTGCGGCTGTATATTGTAATAAGGGGGGAGGACTCTATAGGCGGGATAAACTATGTGTTATGTGCAGTAGGGAAATTGATTGACTTGAACAAGGTGCGCTTGCGAGGTTATTGACGTTATGCATAAAATACAACTTACTCCTCTTCTCTGTCTATGTGCATGTGCACTAGCTGGTGCTAGTTGTATCTACTACTGCTCTTCTTCTTCTTCCTACCATCTTCCTAACCTGAGCAACAGCAGCAGATGATTTGCATGTATGTATTCTTTCCTAGCCAGCCAACATTTCTGATGCGACAGATCAGATGAGGGTAAAAAAACTTCTCTATTTACAACAACGTACGTTACAAGTGCAACTGATGTATACCATAGAAACAGGGGAAGGTCAAAAACTGAGGCCAATCTTCAGTCTGTAGCATTTCATTCACATTACCCCAACCAAGCCAGACTGAAGCTTTATATTTGAGTTGGAACATGATGAGGACCCTTGATATTCCTGTTCACAACTAAATTGTGAGGAAAAAGTTGTGGTAAAAGGTTCAGGTCTAGACAAATGGACGAGTTGAGGAGGAAAGAAACCCTCAGACTGAGGCGGTTGAAAGTAGCAGTAGCAGTGGTAGCTGACTACTACTACTACTACTACTACTACTACTACTACTACTACTACAGATGCATAACCATAACTGTGGTTGAGCAGAGACTGTAGTATACACATGTTTGTGGATGGTGAGAAGGATCATTGATTGTAGTAGTAGTAAGTATGGAGAGAGTATGTGAAATAGGTAACGTGTCGTCAGCGTCGTCATTGGTAGCCAAAATGATGCCTATTCATCGACAAGGAATCAATATGTTGAGTGATAGTTAAAGTACCCGTGGAAATGTTCTCTTGTTTGGCTTGTATAGAACTTTTTTCCAAGAATGTTTTTTAGAATGTATGGATTGAAGGGGTGGGTGGTGGCGGTGGTGGTGCTCAAGACAATGGCATCTTGTTTAATATTGGCCGGGGACGAAGAAAGTAGTTGTGTGTGTGTGTATGGAATAGAATATCTAGACGACGGATGAGAGAAGTAATAATAATGATATAGAAGTCGTTTGATGCTAGAGTGACATTCACGTTGTTTTAGTAGACGGGACAGGAGAGATGTAGTGAAGAGGAGAAAGACGACACAAGTTAAAGTAAAGAGGAATAGTAGTAGTAGTGGTAGTACTACTAAGAAGGGTAAAGTACAGGGAGTGAGAGAAGACAGAAAGAGAGCGTATAGAAGAAAAAAATTTATGTCGGGAGAGCTAGGAGGTTGACGACGAGGAAGAGAAAGATTCGTTTTGGTAGGAAATTTATGCAAGTGCGAATCGTTATAGGAGAGAGAGAGAGAAGGAGAACGAGTGAGAGAGAAGGGAAAATTGTCTTTTTGCTGATAGCGCATGCTAAACTAACTTGTGCCGTCTATTAGTTCGCTCCACCCGATTGTGTCGCGATCGCAAATCGGAGCAACTTTTATCGCTGTCGTTTGTTCTTGCACCGATTCCGAGTGGCTATTTGCTTCGTTGACGTCGGTCCTTTTATAAATCAATAGTGAAAATGAAGGAATTTTTCCCCGTGTCTCGTCTTCGTCCCGCTCCCGGAATGCAAACTTGATGACTTTTAGCATTGGGAGTCGTTTTACTCTCTCTCTCTCTCTCTCTTTCAACTTCTCTCACTCATTCTCCGTACGTAACTTCTGGTCTTCGGCCAAAGTCGTTGTTGTGTTCCTCCCATTCCCAAAACCCTCTCTAGTTTCTCACTCTCTTTCACTGTGCTATACTTTGCTTCGGCTCACTGTAGTAAGCAAAGCACAAGCTGCTTGCTTCTTCTTCTTCTGTGGATCTGACTGAGCTGCGTTTGTGTGTGTATGCCTGGTGTATAGTAGTCTTTATATTAGGATGAGACTTGTGTGAGTGTAAGCTCCTGCCTTCCACACCACCACACGAGCAGCCAAGCCTTCCTCATTACTTTCCAAACTCGACAGACTGAGAGTCGCAGTTCCTAACGCACATTTCCACAATGAACATCCATCCAGTCCGCACTCCCTCGTAACCCACGGTGGGTGTGCTTCCTTTTAATTACTATTCTTTCATTAGTACTTCTCTACGCTACGACTACGACTACTACTATACTACTACACTACTACAAAAAAAGCACCTTTTCGCGTGCGTGCGTTCGTTCGTTCGTGTGTTACCTCATTTGCATGACTATGGCGAGGAGCCGAGCAGCAGCCTATGAAAATAAGTTTGCTTCCTTATCTCATCTTCTTCTTTCGTTCGTACTACAACAACTACTGTTCCCGGATTTGTGAGAAATAACAACATCATAATAATAATAATGATAATATAGCTCCGACGACTACTGAGACGACCGTTCTTATAGTGTGTCAGTCAGTGTTGCCGCCGGTGCGTGATCAAATTATTATTGTTGTTCATTCCAGTGCAGTGGTGAAATAAAGGGGAAAAAACGCCTATAGTAGTCAACATCAACATCATCATTTTTTGGAATCTCAAAACTGAGAAAAATAAACGTGTGAATATAATATTCAGTGGAATTTCCAAAAAATGGTATTTACCTTTTTTCAATATTTCTTGTGTAAAAATAGTGCTTGTGGCTGTAATAATAATTCCAAGTTGAATCATCATGAGCAGTCTTTGATGGAAATAATTATTCCTCAGTTTCGTTTGCTATAATTCGGCGTTTTTTGTATGAAATTGTCAGCATTGACGTTATGAGGGTTTGTAGGGGCAAGTTGGTGGTGATGTTATGGTACTACGGCTACTATAGTATAGTGGAAGTTCCGGTACATGTGCGTCGCCAGGGTGTCTTCTTCTCGTCTTCAGTGTTCTGTCAGGTTCTCACATTGCAAAAGTGTCATTAGGTGTGGTGGTTAGTAGCTCCGGGTGGATTTTTTCCCTCGCGTCTTCTTCTTCTTCTTCTTGTAAGAGGAGTGAACATTATAGGTGCTGAGTGGTTGGAATCTTGTTGAAATTTTAGTAAAATAAAGTATTCGGTTCCTTCTACTGTGGACAAGTGACGAGAGTTGAGGCGTGGGCCAAGGCCACACGCGACTCACTTGTGTTGTTGTTATTAGTTTTTTTCTCAAAGTTGATAGAGCAGTTGAACCTCGGCTGTTGTTGTTGTCACCGTCGTCGTCGATACAAACCGTAAAAGTAGACTTAGAATTAAGGAGTTAGGAAAAAATCGGACTGAAATAACTTGGTAGTGCTTAGAATGATGACGGGGACGAGGGTGTTAGATGAAACTGTTTTTATTATTCTGGAGAAGCCGCCGCGGCGGCGGTGGAAATATTGTTGTTGATGATGGCAGTGACCGTCCCTCCCTTGCATTTACTTTTGTCACGCAAAATCCATGTTAGATTGCGCACATGTAGCGCACCTAACAAATTGGCACATGAGAGATATTTTCTCAGATTTGCTTGTCGTCAGAAGGCGTATACTGCGTGAAAAATTGATGGATTTCCAGTAGTGCGTTTCTCTATACGACAAAGAGTCAGAGAAGTAGTAGTAGTAGACATTCAAAATTGTGTAAATGTCAGCCCGACCCCATGTTGGATTTTTAGCTTTCTTTTTTTTTCTTTTTAATATCAAGTTGATGCTGAGAGGGTGGTCCTATGATGATGACGAGGACGACGACGACGATGATGGTGGTTGTTGTTGTGCATAGATAGAACGGGCATTATATCCGGGTTTTTTAGTTCTTTTATTTCATCCGAGTTTTGTATTAGATGAGGGGGTGAAATGGAAGGAACGAAGGAACGGGCGAGCGAATGAGCGAGGGTAGTTTTTTTTTCCTCACCGAGGATGATGGGACGCACGCGGCTGCGGCAAGAGAGAATTCCTTTGCCGTTTTTTAAGTATCTGTTAGTGCATATACTGAGTAGTGGAGGAGGAACAGAGTCCGAGTTAAAACAGTAGAGGAGCACACGCGGGGATGAGAGACCGAATTACTTGGCAAAGTTGCTATAGAAGGTCAATAATTTTTCATAACAATCCTCATATGTATATATTATGCTAAAGTGAGAAATATATTTGTTGTCCCGTCCTTATATGAGACTGTGTGTGTATGCATGCGTTTGCATGGTTGTGTGAGACGCAAAAGGGAAGTGGAATCTTTCTCCACCACCACCAGGACTATATAATGCTTACTACTGAGGGTTTTTTTAGCTTGAAAAACTCCTTCCCCATCTACACGCTTTCCCCTTTGGCATAAGCAGGATTGATTATAAAATACATGGTAGATCTGAGTAGTCTTACCCCAGCTCCCTTGCTGTCTGCATCTCTCTCGTTCCTTACCTTAGTGAATGCACTTTTCCGTACATTTAGTACGTACCATTATTATTATTACTATTATTGTATACTTTAAGACAATTCGGAGCAAGCAAGCAAGTGGCATGTGTTTCCGGATTTTTAAAGTGTGTGTGTGTATATAAGTGTTACTTGTCTGCGCCCTGTCTGTCTGGGTGCTTAAGTTAGTACTATTGTACACGAGGAGTGTGCGAATTGTATTTTTTTTTCACTTTTCGCATAGTACTACTATGAAGAAGGAGATATTGTTTGAGTGGACACGTGAGTTTACCCTTTGATTTCCAAATCCAGTTGAATACTAAGTTAATGTTGATAGTGGTGGGGAATCTGTGGGATTGAACGGGTGACGGCTGTACGAAGGCGAAAGTCTGACGTCGCTCAGTGTTTATAAATAAAGAAAAGTCGGGAAAATTATCATATTTTGGTTTCTTCGGGGATGCAGTAATATAAATACTATAGTTGAAAAAGTGTCATATTGGGGAATGCGAATGAGCATGGTGAAAAGATTGTGAGCAAAGGCAGGAGGATAGTGTCGTTGTTGTTCTTGTTTCCAATTCTCAATCCGCCCGGCTGTATTTTTTATGTATAATATTGTCATGTGATGACGGTAGTGTTTTGTATGACCGGCTGAAAAATTCATGACATGGCATAGCTACCAAGTTTGTTGGTAAAGTAAAATATTGAGAAGCAAGCTGAGAGACAGAGAAAGAGAGAGAGATTGTGTTTAGTGATTTTTAGAACAAACGTATATGTATATACTTCTATTATGATGACAATGGAAATTGCTCAACCATATTCCTCATCCACTTCTTCTTCTACTCTTATTTCCAGTCATCGTTGATATGATCAGAGATGGCTGCTAAGGATTTTCCCAGTCAGTTGTCGCCTTGTTATTTTTTCTTCCATCCATTTCCGTGAACATGGTTGTTGTTTTTTCTCGGTTGCAAAACAGTTGTAATATTATGTTATATGTGGACATTTGACAAAGTTTGACAGAGGATTGTGCGTGCGTGTGCTTCCATCCACCAACGCTGCTTAAGTTTTTACACTTAAATTAACATGAGTTCAACGAAAATGTCATCACGATTTCATAAAATTTCTCGTAAATTTTGAAATGTGAAAAATTTATTGGAAAAGTGCGTGTTTTTCACATCTTTTTTTTTCATCTTACGTTCCTCCTCACCTCTTCTTCCTCTTACGTTCTTCCGTGGAGGAATAATAAATGCTGAATAGTTATTTTTTCACGTATTTTCAGTTGTGAAATCCTGTGTTTTGTGGTGGTGGTTCCTGTTGATTTCCTTGGTGTGGTGAATTTTAGTGGAAATCAGGAGAAGATTATAATAATAATTATCATAATTGCTCCGTCTGAAAAGGAATCAGCACATTGACAGTATCAGGCTTGTCATTTCTATCTCTTGCTCCTTGGCTTGATTTAATATTAAGGGGAAGTATGGAAATTTTGGATAAAGAGGAAAAAACTATTATGTTTTCAAGTTTCTTTTTCTCCTTCTTCTTCATCTTCGTCTCCTACTACTCCTCCTCAGGTGATGATCATCATCATATCACCGCCACCACCACCATCATCGTCATTCTGAACAACATTGACGAGAGTTGTAGATTTTTTGTGTAGCCATGTGATGATGATGAGGTACATCATGTCTGTGTGTGGTTGTTCAGTTCAGTTGAGGAGTACATTGAATCTGTCAGGTGAAATTTCTGAGGAAAAATTATGCATTATTGAAAAAGGAGCTAATTTAAAAGTCTAAATAATGTTGTTGACGATCCGTTTTTACAGTAGAACAATCAGTATGGTTGATCATGCATTAATGAATAATATATAATGACGATTAGGCAAGGTATTTCTATAGTAAAAAGAAGAACAAGAAAGACATACACATAGGATAGGATGAAGAAGAGGGGGAAGACGATGATGATAATATATAAGAGGAACAGCTTAACTGACTGCTGCTGGAGCTGCTGCTAAGAAAACTAGAGTGACAACAACGGGGGAAGCTAGAGAGAGAGAGAGAGAGATTTTCATAATGGTCATAAATCCAGTTTAGCATAGTCGCCCTTTCCTATGATAGTAGTCATAATAATTATAATTACTATGCACGTTAAATGTTTGGGCGGCTACTGATGTGGAATACACGCTCTAGTTTATTATAATTTTGTATATCCATCTGGATGTGTGTGTGTGTGTGTTTAGAGATGTCTTTTCTAACCTTGGAAAAGTATTCTTCATCTTCTTCTTCCTTTGAAATAAGCAATCAATAAGTTTTATCTAGCATAGAGAGTAAAAAGTTGTGGGGAGACAAAAAAAATAAATATACATTGTGTTGCTGCTGTAGTCATCTTGGTTTTCTATCTTGGTTCTTGTCCATTGCTGTTATTATACGAAACAAGTTTTTATCTTTTCTTTTTCTAATGAGTGACCTAAACTTAATGATTCCAAGGAAGAAAATAATAATTGTGGAAGATGTTACCTTTTAATAGCCCTGCAGGTATATTAAAAGTGTAATATATCTAGCAAGTAAACACTTGAAAATTTCACATCATCAGGGGTTAGACTTTTATAAAAGTTTTGGTACGAATGCTTTTTAATGAAGAATTACTATGTGTGTGTGTTGAGGATAGAAAAAAAATAACTTGTGATGCATGTAATGCAGAGGTTACTGTATGCTGCTGCTGTTGTTGTTGTTGCTATACATTGACGTGCTTTTCCGATAAGCTCACTCTAAATAGTTGATTACTATGTAGCCCGGTGGTATTACCTCTTATGTGTGTGTGTGTGAGTGTGTGTGTCTGTACGTTTTTTTATGTATGACATTAGTTTGACTCTGTGAGATGTTAAGTCAGGGCAAAACTATACTTGACATTATTTGAATACACCCACCTGGTTTAATTTCTTGCTGGGGTTAATGAGTTGACAGGGCTGCATGAATATGCATGCGGGGAAGTAGTTAAACAGACTTGTTCTTCTTATACTCACTTTAATATTCTCTCGTCTTCTTCGTCGTCTTTGCCTTCATGTACCTTCTACTACTATACTATTGTGAGAGAGAGTCAAATGTTACACAAGTCTGTAGAAGTAATATCACTGCTCCCTGTGTATGTGTGTGTCTCTCAAGGATTAGTTAGCTCCTCTCTTTATTAAAACTCAACCACTCTGTTGTGAGTCAGGAGTGGCATAATAAAATTTTTTTATTGCTCATGATCAATGTAGGAGGACATGGTTCTTAAGTGACAACCTGGCCAACTCTATAGTCAAGCTGTATAGAGCTAGCTCTAGCTCTATCTCTGTCCGTAGCACACACACAGACTGAGTCAGTCAGCTTACTCCACCCGTTTCAATTATAATTATGCATAATTCTAATGATATTAAATAAGGGAATTCAGGTTCTGTTCATATTAAACGACTAAGCGTCATCTCTCCACCTTTACATATGACGATGGCTGCTCACTGTTAGCTCATGATGATCATGAGGATGATGCAGGGAAGAGATGATGAGTAAGGAATGCAATGGGAGATGTTCATTTGGTCGCTATCATGTCCATTATTATTATGATCACTATTTGCATTAGAGTCTCGTACTCATATGTATGGCTATGCACATGATGGACTGAAAGGGAGAAGTTCTGTCTGAATATTGTGGCTTGATAGGCTACTAGTTGGATGAGGAACGACATGCGGTGTAATTATTTTGCACTCAGGCAGCAAGCAGCCTCATAGTAGTATTATAACTACCAAGTATAGTAGTAGTTATACTACCGGCTGATGAAAATGTCGTGGATGAGGAACCATTATTGCAGATTTTATTGCGCCACAGTGGTATCTCCGATCCTTGGCGACGTTAATGAGTCAGTTGATGCCGTACTTTTCCCTTGTACTTGACTAGTTATATGGCGGTAGGACAGAAAAGATCAAATAAATGTTCAACTTTGAGCTCTTCTTCTTCGCGCATGATTTTTTTTGACATGCTCAATAGCTAGCTACAACTCGGCTGACGGGGAGCAGTAACATCATCATCATCATCATCATAATATGTAAAGCAAGGGGAAAAAATGTCATTTTCAATACTCTTTTGCATAGCTACAACATCATCTCATGCAGTATTTCAAGGGATCATTAATGTGAAAGATTTCGGATGCAAAGGCAGCAGCAGCAAGCAGCAGCTTTTGGAGCAGAGTAATGTACCTGGAGTATGTATAATGTGTGCATTTTAATTTTATCAGAAAATTTCTTTTAAAAAACAAAACAACTGACTATGCTGCTCAGTTAACAGGAAGAGAATAATGATTTAAGTTGAAAGTATAATTTTTTCTTACCTTGACAACAATAACAAACAAGAGGAAGGAGTTGGAATATTATAATAATTATTGAAACTATAATAGTCCTGTATTTTCTTCTGTTTCTACAATAAATTTAATAAAAGGTCTATTGGTGCTTGGGTGGATGCTTTTGCCCTTGTGTCTGTCGGCCTGATCGGATCTTGAAAAATTTTTAATGCAGTGCAGTACAGTTTTGGGTGCTATAGCTATATGAGAGCGGAAAGTCTGCGGAATAATTTGAAGGGGCAAGAAAGAAGAGGAGTATGATTTGAGGAGGGAGAGCTTGTTGATATGAGGCTGTTCATCAAATAGATTAAATCGAACGGCTGTAGTACTATAGCCATATAGTAGCGCATTGGCGGTGGAGGGGCCTTGAGGAAACAGTAGATGAGATGCATGAGGCGCTTTCTTATGATAATAAAGTTGGTAATGCACGGTGGAATGATTGAGAATTCAGGAGATGGAGTTATGATGTGGGAGAGAATGAGAGAATTCCGGTGAGGTTTCCCTCCTCATCGTCCTTTTTTCCATGACGACGACGACGACCAAGATGTCGAGCCTGTAGTGCTGATGTGTGCATGCACAAGTAGTAAGAGGAAAAAATAGAGGAAAAGTGTGTATATTTATATGAAAAAAAAGTCAGAAAAAGGGGAAGAGTAACTATATATGAGAGAAGTAGTGCTGCAAGTAATGCAAAGAGAGTTTTTTAGACTTGGGCTTTGAGCGGATCTGCTACTCCGCCAAAGAAGTAGAAGTAGAATATTAGTGTACAGGAGTTTAAAATGAAGTCGAAGAAGGAGAGGATGGAATAAGTGCGCTTTCAGGAGGGCCTTGTGGTTATAGAAGTAGTCGTAGTGATGGTGGTGCTTTACTTTACTTACTTTTTGGTGGTACTATACATGGTGTCGGCGGTCGTCGTCGTCGTCATCATCAGGAGTTA
>JAQFYD010001436.1:0-12212 GCA_034694225.1 Bourletiella hortensis
TTTGATACTTTTGGGCAGTGTGACGTGCACTTTGGATAGCCAAGTGACAGTCACGTTATGATAATAATAAGTATGCTAACTAGTAGTACAACATTATGAACGATGATGCTTGGCATCATCAGTTGGCACTGAGTTTGGTAATGAATGAGTGTATCGTACTAGTCACTCTCTCAATAAACAGTACTATTAATTGGTGATAGTAATACCTGCCTATTAATCATCATACATCGTATCCATCTCTCCATTATCCCTGCTCGTGTGATTCTGTGTACCGTGCTCATGCATACTAACTAACAATTCTGAAGAGTGTTTCATCATACGTCAACTCTTTACTGAGCTATGCACTTCAGCAGTTTGCGCTCCAGGAATAATTTACTGATAAAGAATGTACATAGAAGTAGAGATCGATCTACGATTATGCCTTCGGATCCAGGTTGGGGAATCGGTAACGAAGCAGGATCGACAAGCGGAAGTAATCCAAAAAAATTTGGGTGTCAGCAACTGGAATCGGAGTCGTAAACTGTGCTGCGTTGGACAGCACACTGAAATCGGCATGGGTATTGGAAACTGAAGAATAGATCGGAATAATTCCGTTATTACTGGTATCCAAAACGAGAAAATTCTCGATCGATTCCCAAAATTTAGCACGTTGAGGGGTGTAATTTCTGTTGCGATTGTAAAGGTTCCAGTCATGCCTTAAGCATCTTCGTTACTGCGTGCCTCAAGTTGCATGCATGCGAATGTGCTGCCAACGCTTCAAACAGGCCTCTCTTGATTCACGTTGCCATGTGCTCCTCCGTCGGAGCCTCGCCGTCGTCCAAGACACGGGTTGTGTTGAGCAGTAGTGAGCAAGTATTCGCACAAAACTGCAAAGTATTGTATATTCAGTGATACTTTGTTCTTGTTTTCTTGAAAAAAAACAGCTGCTTAGGTGTTAAAGTGCTCCTCTAAATCGACTGACGGCATTTTATCGTGTTTAAGAAGAATTGTTTCAATCAGAAGTTCAATCTTTTGCGGGGGCTTAATGTGTAACTACGTTACGAATTTGGAATAATTTGAATCGGAATCCAAACACATTTCGATAGGGATCGATTTGGATAAAATAGAAACCAGAATCCGTTTCCTTCAAGGAACTGAAGTAGGAATAGGAGCTGAAATTGGGTCTGATGCTTGTACCGGTGTGAAAATCGGTTCCAAATTTTTTCGATTACGCAGCCCTCCGTTCTGATAAGCGAATTACAGGATAACTTGGACTGTAACGGATAAGAGAGCTCAGTTTTTACGGCTCCACTCACATATCGGCTGCTAAGTTGGAGACCCGGAATTAATGTTTTGATTTCCCATCAACGGAGACAGTTACTCTTGTCAGTTGAAACCATAATGAATTTAGCCTCAGCCAACAACAATGTCGTGGAGAAAGTAAGACAGGCTGTGGACCGTTTGTCTGTGGGACCGTTGAACATACGAGAAGAAGCTGAGAAACAGATTGAAGACCTGAGGCTTGTTAAGTATCATGTTGATGAACTTGATCTTGCTAACGGTTAGCCTTGCAATTTGCAATCGCTTTTTGAGCTTAACCGAGTGATAATGATGCTAAAGGATGTACTTTGCAATTATTTTATTATAGATTTTCTTAAACTGGGAGGTCTTCCTGCTATCTTGACATACCTTCGGTCACCTAACAAAACTGCTCGAAAAGTAACATACAACATTCTTGCCGTGGTTCCTCAAAATAATCCCTTCGCCTGGTCATTTTATCAGCAGCTGAACATACTGCCGACTATGTTAGCGCTGCTTGTAGAAGAAAACGAAGAGGAATGCGTGGATGCCGGTCTCTCTGCCGTGTCTTGCTTTATAAAAGGGAACACAAATGGAATACTTGAACTTAAAGGCCATAATGGTGAAGACCTCATTTATACCGTGTTGCTCCAATCTGAAAGGACGAAAACTTTGCGAAAAGCGGGGTATATTCTACGAAGCTTGATGCTGTACGATCAAGAACACAGCGAGGCTGGAGGTGAGTAACTATAGGGTGCCAATAATATTGCTGCCAGTTGGAACGTTTACTCCATATTCATGCTGTTGCAGGTGAACCTAGATATTTATATAAAGCCATCGTGCAAGAACTCTGGTATCGAATACGAACAGGAAAAGGTTCCAGAGACGCTCTAGGAGCTTGTCTTCAAGTCATGTACTACATTTTCTGTGAATATAAGGAGCTTGCAAGAGGCTACGCGGACCCCGAATTAGGCTTGATCAGTTTTGTACAAGAAATTCTGGCGATTGAACCAACGGAGGATGACTCTGTGGTAATTGCTAGTTTACATGCAAAATCTGTCATAATGTGTTTGCATATTTGATTACCTGAAAATTTCGTATTTCAGGATGTCGTGGAAGCTTACAGCGTTGCCACGGATCTGAAGCCGATGCTTGGTTTAGAAGACGCTGCATGAGCTCGTGGCCTCCATGTTATCTCTTTGTGGTTTTGTTTTTGTTTTCAAAGCATCACAGTACCCGCTGAAGGCATGTTTAAGCAGCTACAGTCAACGCAAATCGAGAGTATAGACTTTGTTCTATGGCTTGAGATGCCTTAGCAAAGCAAGTGAATTCGTGTCGAACGGCAGCAGAATATTTCATTTATGTACATTTCACTTTTAGCAGCGAACATCCGTATATTTCTGATGTATAAACTGAAAACAGGATAAAGTGCTTTGCCCCCATTTCCATGGTAACTAAAGGTAACTGGCCTAACCGAATATTTTGTTGGTTTTATTTGAAAAATTCATATCTGGGATGGATCTCACAATCGTCTTCATCATCATTATCAACACTCAACTCTGAAGGCACTGAAGAGTAGTGTGAGAGAGAGGGTGAAGAAGAGATGAAAGAAGAAGAAGACAGGTTCTTAAAACCAGCCAAGCCAGCCGCACGATGGCAAAACTACAAATGGACTTGAGTCTTGTTCAAAGAGAGAATTAATTAATATCCTTGTTTTCTTTTGAATTGCCCTGTCACAACATTAACTCTTAAACAGTGAGACACAGAGGGAGAGAGTTCCATGATATATTTATTTTCAGCAAACATATATAGAAATGTGCACCACTACTGGCCTAGAATCTATTCAAATGGTAAATTACCAACCAACAACTACTTCTACAGAACTGTACTGCTCTTAAGGAAAAGGAATAATGGAAGGCGGCGGTAAGTTATCAAAGAAGTTCTCAACATCATCATCAAAAGTACTCATAGTATACAAAGTATTAGCGGGATCAAAAGAGGAAAAATAAGATGAAAATTAACCTCTTGTTCAATTTATTATTCTTAATTTCATCACACTCGGCTTCTTCTGGTTTCATGCACATGAAACGGCTGTCCATGAACGGCTTTATAAATTTCTCACAAATCTGCTTTGAAAATCATAATGCTATGTACTCGAGGGCAATACCTTCAACACTAAAGGAGATTCATTCCGAATTGCAAAAGTTAAGCGTTGTGGAGGAAATGGGGACGGAGGAAGTTTCAATGTAAATATTATTATAAGTAATTTTCCTGTTCGTTTACCCAAAGGGAGAGAGAGAGATGAAAGACAAGGATGGCGTCAGCAGGTGCCTGCTCAAGATATCTTGTGGATTTTGAGTTGACTCATAAAAGCAGTTATTATTACCAAGTGTCCCAATGGCCTCTAATGCAACTATTAGCGGGGCTATTAGCAAATGGTTGCTTAACGTTCAGAATACTTTTGGGATAATTATCAAGCAAGCCCAGGGCTGGCCCTGCCGTTTACCAGCGCCACGCAAACTTTGCCATTTTCCACACCTAGAACTGCACGCTGTTATGGAGTTCCATCATCATTCATGACCCTCTTTGGACTAAATTGACCTGACCTGATTGACCTATAAAAGTCGTCTCCCACAGAATAACAGGGCGACTGGAGGGACAAATAAATTGGGCAGTAATTTATAGCAGAACGATATGATTTTTTATTGTTTGCACTCGAAAAAATTCTGATGATAATAGCATTCTTAAATGAGTATCAAACCTGCACAATCTGTTTACAATGTTTATAACACAAAAAAACTAGACGCCAGTCTGAGCTTTTAGTAACACAAATTGTTTATCAGTAAAACATTTTTATTTCTGTCCAATCTCCAGTGCCCACTACTGTACTTGTACTACTGCTTTGTGTACAAAGGTGAGAACCTGGGTGGTACCTCTGGCTGGCGGATCTTGTTTTTTTTTTATTTTTTCAGGTGTAGGCGGGATGAATCTTCTTCTTGGATGGATCATTGTTTCGTTGGTTACGTAATCATTTTTAATAAACTCAAACTATGACTCAGGTTTGAATGCTACGGTGTGCTACAGTAGTTTAGCAAAATAATTTGCATCATTATAATAATACATATAAAGCATTATTATAGTATTATTGAAGGGCAAAGTTGAAACTTGAACAATAACGTTTCATCCATATGGGAAAAAGTCTGTAAAGTTCAGTGTGTGGTGTGACTCTGTTTGGGAATATTGAATGCAATAAAGTTAATCAAATATGGTAATCTATTAAGAAGCAAGCGTAGTGCGTGAGTGTGTGTGTTGATTTTAGGAAAAAGTTACTCATTATGCATTATAAATGCATCCAAATCCAAACTGCGCTTGCATTAATTTACTGTAAAATTTGGATGACATGGCACCACTAGTGGGGGCAGTGTAAGCAACGTCATTGAACTTGACCATTCACTTTTCTTTCAATTCATTCTTCTTCTTTACTTTACTCATTTAACATTATTAGCGTGTATATTTATATACAATAAAGCCATCTGTATAGCAGTACACAATATTAGGATAACTGTCCGTACATTTTCCGCATTTTTTTCTTCAATGCTTCCCGTCAATACACAAATAATAAAAGATACTATAAAATATTAAACACAAATGAATAGCTCAAGGTAAATTCCGGCATGATGACGAGGACCATAACGATGATGATGATTCCTCAGCAAATACGTCCACCTCTTGGATTCAGCCCTTGATCCCTTCTCCACATTTGTAACTTGAGATCGTACCAGTTCTGGAAGATCAGAAAGAAAAAACGACTCCATTACGTCAGCATTATTATCATTTAGTAAGCGTATAGAGACTAAACAGAAGCCTTCAAAAGAAGAAGAAGAGGAATGTAATCAATAGACGTATCAAGGAGTCTGTCTGTATATATGAGTGACATGAGTAAATTCCACCTTTGGTAGCATTATTATTATTTCAAATGTGAACGTAATGTAACTATGACGCTATAAGGACGACAGACGTGTGTGTAGCACAGAAAAAGGAAGGAAATGGCATGTGAAACCTAACGTGTGTCGCACTCTGAGCTCACCACAGCTACTTCCTCCATATCTGATAAGCATTTATGCAAATATTTTTTTTGCACATAAACCTACAGAATGACCCTTATTTGCACAGCTCCTTCACACTCATTCGTTCCTCGTCAGAAGAAATTCCCATAGCAATCGGAATCCTAAGAAATGACTCACTTATCACCAAAAATTTTGTGGCCAATCCAAACTTATTTGCGGTGTTACGAATGACGCCAATTATTCGCAATAATTCCAACACCAAGTGCGGAATTGTTGCAAAAAAGTAGCTTCTTCCATGATACTGACTAATGGGCCAGTTCGGACCCAAAAATAAACGTTCTTTAGACAATTATTATTCCGTGATTGGCAGGAACCTGCCACACTGGAAAATACTGAAAACAAGGGACTTTGACCATAAAATGCTAAAAAGACCAAAAGTACGTACCAGTCATCATTATTTCCAGTTGAGGGAATTTAATGAGCAGATAAGAACAGCAAAAACCAGTAAAAGCAAGTAAGTGCGCATTATGGTCGAAAAAAACATGGCCATATGCTTACTAATTATCATTGTAGCTAATCATCCATGAGCATTATCATATTGTATAGCTATGTGAGTGCAACTCATGTTAGTAAGTAAGTAGCACTAGTCATTCAGTACTTTATTATCGTCCATTCCATATGGAGACCTTGAGATTCTTCTTGAAAGAGCAGTACAAAGTTAAACCTATTAAGACAGGGAAGTTCACTGTCCCTGCATGGACACACATAGTGTATGCAAGTATAAGTCCCATACGCTCAAAGACACACACGTACTGTACAAATAGCCAGGAAAAAAAGCGTATAATAGTATGCTAATCAGATAAGGATTAATTTATGAATCATGACGTCAGCATAGTAGAAGTAGTAGTAAACGATGATGACATGGGACAAAGCTTATAAACATATCATTGCCTGCTTACTAAAAAATATTATGGGAGCCTTGGGGAGAAGTTTTTAAAGGACGTTCATTACATGCACTTTACTATACACACGATAGCATCACATCATCCCCAAGACAGCCATTGCCTGTAGCGCATCCTGGCTCGTTTGTTATTCTACTGTAAAAAGCATTGAAAAACAACTAAACTTTGTCATCATTACTTGTGTGGTACAAGTACACTGTGTCAGACAGAAAATGGTGCAAATTATTACTAATAATAATCTCAGCTTACATGGTAGACCACACAGCAGAGTGTGTAGCTATAGCTACTTGTCCCTTTAAATTACTTGTCTAATAAATGTCTCCAACTGATTGGTTATGAGCCATTTAAAAACTTACACTTTTTCCCTCACTCCCTGCACACAAGATGAGGGGAAGTGATAAGTTAATTTATCTGTCCATATCATCATCATGATTATGGCCGTCATTTAAACAATTTTTTCAGCTCCATTTAAGTCACTATGGCAGCTCTTGATCGGAATACAAATGGGACTTTTAAATGGTCCTTTTTTTAGGTTGCTCTTCATTCCACCAGCACTTTGGGATACTAAAATGCAGCAGCATTTGAAATGATACAGGAGATTTGAGCTGTGCAACTTTAAACTGTTCAATTTAACATCATTTATGTGGGCAAAAAAGGACAACAAACTATTAATACATGGACTACTGTGTATCTCTGCGTGTCTGTATGGTGTAACACTGTTGTGTGCTTAATTTGTATGGACCCTTCATTCTGCATGCTCGGCGTGTGTGTCTGTGTGCGTTTGTGAGTACGTATGCAATACATAATAATAATGCAGCATCATCATCTATTTTTCCATTTATCTCTCGTCTCGTCTCCGTACATGATATCCTTATTAACACGTAGCTAGAGCCAGGCTTTTACATCGGAGTCTATATCCCAGGGAATGCCAAGGGAAAAATCAGAGTTGATTTGGATGTGTGGCATATCATGTTGGCCCGCTATCGTGCATTTACTGTAAATGACGCACATAGAAATCATATAAAAGTCTTCCCCTAAATTGCACATGGCTTTAAAAAAAGCCATGTTTTACAACGAGAAGGGAATAAATGAAGCGTGGAAAAAATGGTTAACTTGCTTTTACACACGTATAACTATACACTACAACCATAGTAGTTGTAAAAAGATAGACAGAGACAGCCGCCGCCACTGTTGTTACTTGCATACATTCTTTGGCTTTCTGCCTGCCTGTCTGTAATACAGACAGGAGACTCATCCCAATTATTGCATTTTTAGTATGGCTCCTAGTACAGAATAATACAAGGGAAATAACGCCGGCCGTATAAAGTAATAAATTCTTGAGGATCATTGCTGCTGCAGCATAGCTTTCTTGTAATACTTTTACACACTCTAAATTCCTTGAGCGGTTTTCCTTTAATTATTATTACAATTTTGCATCAATAGTAACAAGAAGGAGGAAAATTGTTGGGAAAAGTCTTGCAAAAATTTATGGATGCAAGTGCTTACTTAGTAGTCCTCTTTCCCTCTTCTACCACAAGGTTTTCCCAACCTACTCTCGTCCTACTAAATTTGTGTCTTTTAACAAGACCCGAGTAGTAAAATAGATTTATGGGAACATTGACAAGTACTGGTGCATAAGTGGATGGATGCTGATATTATAAACTGCAGCAGGAGCAGCAGTTTATTTACCTTTAAAAATTCCAAACTTTAACTTCCCTTGAAGGTCATCATCAGAAGACGAAGCATAGCAGGATGAATAGCAAGTTTAAGTGCTAAGGTTTAAAAGCGTTACGTCAATGGAATTAAATAGGTTGCGGTCGGAGCTGAAAATTGATTCTGTTTCAAGGTTGTTGAAGCTACTAAAATTTTGCTAAAATTAATACCGGCCTGATCAGGACAGCTGGACAAGTTGTGATGAAGCGCAGATGGATGTAAAACAATTAAGAAAATTAAGTAAAATTATGGATTGACCTCGGCTGGGATAACTGAATCTAAGCTACCGTGGAGCATTTGATTAGTTCCCATTAATATTGTTCTTTCATATGGGAACCATAATGGAAGATTGTAGAGAAAAAAAAGAGGACGATTCGTACTACTACAATGTTCTACAACAAGAGTATTCCTCTGATTAGATAAAAGAAGATGACCTTTTAAATCATATACGTTCCGCTTCCACTATACACATTGCCTTCCTTCTTGGCTAATAATGTACTCACTCAAATGTCCATAAATGTAAAGCTCAGGGCTTTTCCAGTCAGGACAGCAGCAGCAGCGAGTCCCATTTATCTATTTATTTTTAGTTCCGCACTCAAGAGAAACAGGAACAACACACTGCGGTGGAATCTGCGTGCAATATCGTCATACATACTGCTCCACAAAATGATGCTAACAAACTACTCCATAACATATATTTTTTGCTAACAAAATGGAGCAGTGTGAGACCAAATGTGGGACTACTACTACTTGTAATGATGTGGTTTAAGCAAAAAATCGGAGCGGATGAATGTGATTGATTGATTATGTACATGAATAGAAGTAGATTTTGAAAG
This sequence comes from Bourletiella hortensis, assembly GCA_034694225.1. Taxonomy (NCBI): domain Eukaryota; kingdom Metazoa; phylum Arthropoda; class Collembola; order Symphypleona; family Bourletiellidae; genus Bourletiella; species Bourletiella hortensis. Next base: position 8,857 of record JAQFYD010001436.1, read on the forward strand.
GAAATGGTAGATGTGATGTGAAATATGAGGAAAGTAAGGTAAAATGATCGGCTGGTTGCTTACTTTAACTTGTTCTTCTGACAGGCCCGTCTCTGCTGCAATGAGCATAAGTTCACTGGGATGAGGATTCTTGGCTTTTGAGAACTGACGCTCCAGATATTCTTCCTGTTCCTCTGTCAACTGCAGATTTCTCGGAGCAACCAACTTTTGTTGCTCTTGCTGGTGAATTCGAACGGATCCTGTGGCCATGATTCTGATCACTCTGTAATAATAATAATAATTTAATTAATTAAATTAACAAAAGTTTCCAAGTTCACACCATACGACGACTGCTGCTGCTGATGTCTTGTATTGTTCTAAGTTAAGTCACTATAAATTCTAGCCAATTCCGTTCCACTTAGAAAAAAATGCTGTTCTCTGCGATTGCAAATAATTTATACTTGATAATGCGTAAAAGACTTTACTGTAGGGATTAAACATGCGTATGAGACTACTTGTTCCTTTATCAAATGGCACAAGAGGAGACGACACAAGAGAATCAACTAATCCCGGAAGTTCCTTCCAACCAGAAGAGATGACAAGTCTTAGTAAGTAGCTACGCGTTCATGAGATTACTCATTGCAATATCATATCGTACACGCAGTCATATACGCACACTCGCATGTTTTTCTGATTTAAAAATCTGGAAAGTTGGAATATTATGAGAATCATCATCTGAATTGTCATTACACACTCCGTCATCCTTTCCACACATTCCATCTCGAACTCTGCTGGCTGCTCATCCAACAACAACAACATGAACAAAAACACTCCTAAAACTTCTACTCATGTGTCGTTCTGCGGATCTGATTTCACATTAGATTTTTTCCCTACAGAATCATCCACGCACAAACGCATCCACGTGTACCTCCCTATATGTACGGGAGTTTGGGCAGGATCTTTTAATATTTTTTCTAACAAATTCCACAATTCCCTTCTGCAATGAATTAGTCATTATGTACAGTGCTGTTGTTGTTGTTGATGTGGAACATATAAAAATTATGTGCCATTTTGTGCCACTATATAGCTATGCAGGAGGCAGGAAGGAAGAAACATGGACAGGTTAAACTGTGTGGAAATAATTATTGGAATTTGCATAGGTTTTTTAAGTAGAAATTCAAGTTCAAAGTTAGGGTTTGACAAGCGTGTAATAGAAATAAAGTTTAGATGGGTCATAAGTGACACGGGGCTAAGAACATTATGAAGATAGAGGACCGGTACAGGAGACAGACGGGAATTCGAGTGGAATAAATTCCTAACGTGAGATTTAATGGAGCCAGAATTTTGTAACTTGATGATGACCCTTTATCAGCATCATTTTGACAGAAGGAATTTTTTGCAAAAAAATAACGTAGTTTCCCCTGACGACGGAGACGGATTCTTACCTCCAATAGTTTCCTTTTTAATAATGAATTTAAGTGAAAAAGGTGGGCTGAATGCGCGGTAGAAGAACACACACGCACGGACACTCGGTAATAACAACAACAACAAGAAGAAGAGCAAGAGTTGTGTATGAACTGCACATGAACAGATGCAAAGGAATACTGACGACGAGAGTAAATTTTATAATGTGAATGTGTGTACACAAGCTACTGAATGAAGTTGATGATGATGATGACGATGATGTGAATCACTTTTCCCCACACACATGCAATGCACAAAAGCTTCAAAGGGAAAAACACACTGCTGCTTACTGCTGGTTACAACTGCGAAAGGGATGATGGATAGAGTTTGAGCATACGAATTTTCTAACTAAATGGCTCCTTTAACTTTTAGCTTTGTGAATAATACTCACACACACACATATAGACTTGATGCTCTCTGTCACTGATAGTGAACAGTTCGCACTTCTTCTTCTCCTTCTTCTGCAATGTTAGGGTCCATATACTTCTGTCTTTCAAGTTAAGTTTGCATTCATTCCTGTTATTATTATGAAGCTGACAGTGTCTGGCACCGTCCCCGTTTTCTATTCCTTTAGTACTCACATAGCTACATGAATGTCTTTGTGGAGGATGAACTTTTATAGAAACATATGAGGAAACTTGTGTAATTTTGTGGCATTTGGGTGCGTAGCTGGCATTATCTTTTGCGTATATGTTCTGCGTGTGTCTCTGTGTGGAGTCCTAAAAAATTATGTATTTTGTGCGAAATAAACAAGCTGCTGTAGCTACATAGCATGTCACGAGCTCAGCTTACCTTTCGTCTTCCTGTGGCTCGACTAAAATGCTGAGGAACGATGAACGAAAAAAAGTATAAATGGAAGCCAAAAAGACAGTTTTTGCGGCGTTTTTTTTCTCCACTATTTTTCCACATGTGGCATGCCATAGAAATGTGCTGTGCTGTGTCTGTAATAGCTGCTACTTGTTATAAAATTCATAGCATCATCGTCTTCATCGTGCCATTCAAGTGTTTATTTCCGTATTTTCTATAACTCACAACAATAAACCTGAGGCACCATTGAGACCCCATTTAACCCAATGGTTTATTTATGGCTAATTGAAAATTATTTAATTTCTAAATGCAACTCCAGCGTAATTCCTCCACCACCGCCTCCAATACAATCAGCTTCATATATATATACACACCCACATTAGTATTGTGATAGTGATTATTATTGTCGGCCTGGAAGTTTATAACAACAAGGGAATTACAATCCGTAAAATCTTTTCTGGCGGTGGTGGTAGACAACAAGGCATGACTGTTATAAAGTTACAACTTCTTCTTAATAACGACAACCAGCACGGCCACTTGAGCCTACCATAATAGTAAGTATGGGGAGATTAGGGAGAAAATTATATGGGAATTGGATGGAATCATTTAAATGCGTATACTATGCTAGAGGCCATAGGCTTCCGTGGATTAGGTAGAATTATTATTGAATAAATTCTCTAAAAGTTGCATATGGATAAAATGGAATATCGGCGTGAGCAGTAGGAAGGAGCAGCAGAAGCACTTTGGGATTAAGTTGCGGTTGGTTTTGTATACAAAAACACTACTTGCAGTTTCATCTATATTTGTGCCTCTCGCAGGAGCGAGCAGCCTAAACTTACCAACTTTGTAATATCATTATTATTCTGTTTCCAAAAACAGATTTCCACATTCTATTATAGTGTATTTGGGTACAATTATTATTGGGAAGTCACAAAGTAGTAGGAGATTCCTGGTTATTATCACAACAAACTAAAAACGCCTGCTGGAAATGGCTTAAAATCTGTTGTTGTTGTTGTCCAGCAGGAAAAATGTGGTGAGCAAAGCCAAATGCTATACTCGCTCTTAAAATGCATATGTAATGGCACAGCATTACTTTTAATGCGTTT
>JAQFYD010001437.1:0-12208 GCA_034694225.1 Bourletiella hortensis
GGACCCTTACGGGTTACATGTACGAAAAAATTCTTCAAGGAGGAGATCTGAGTGACAATCACGTTGAGTTATTAACTTTGAAAATCGGTAAAGTCAGACGGCAGTTAGAGCGAAAAAATGAATTCTTTACTGTGAGTAAGTGCTATGGTGGTTGAATTTTTAGGCAATTTAATTGCTCAGGGCGCAACCCCCAAAAATGGCTATCAATCTCAAGTGGTGAAACTCGCTGCAGGCCTGGATTTTAATTATGAAAGGGATGTGGCTGTGAAGGAAGAGGTGGGTAGACTACTTGAACATTGTCATGCCAAATTGTGCCATCAAGTATTGTACTCAAATCTTCCGAAGCCGTCAGGTTGCCTTCAAATCCTGTATAATAATTACTGCAATAAATTCCATGACAACCTCCAATACTACTAGTAGTGTGGGTGAGGTGCTGAATAAATAACTTTTTTAACTGCAACGGCCGTTGCTTTTATGGCATGTGTCTGTATGTTTTCTGTATTCTGATCTGGTATTGCTGAAGAAACGACTCAACAGGCCATATATTGTGGTTTTGTTCTTATTTCTCGTACACGAATGGGAATTTTCAGCCGCCCTCAGATGTTACTCTTGAGCAACGATAAATCTACGTTTTCGAGGAAAAAGTTTTAAAATCGGCCTATGGGCACCATGGTATTTTTGGAATCTCCGGAACCCTTCCAATACGCGAAAACCAGCATATCTCACGTGAGGCGGGGGCTAGAATGGAACCACTGGTATTGCTGGAATTCACTACTCTAGGGTACTAACTACACGCTCTCTATCTCACACACAGGCAATAAGCTGCAAATTATCCTCTTTTCCAACTTTTTGTCCGCCCCTGGAGATCCAGGCAGCTGAACGTGGTCAAATCTGCTCCAGGTTCATTTTTCCCTCACCTTTTCCGCTCTCTACTCATGCATCACCTTCCCGCCGTCGGATTTGCAATAGTTTCTCTACCGCTATTGATTTTCTCACTGAATTACACGCATTTGTGCACAAGCTTTTGCTACACCCACGTGACTGGGTGATTAAAGCTGCAGTTTTACAATGTAGTCAGTCAGCCAGTCCATCTCCTGACTCACGCAGGAGACTCTTAAATTTTTCGCATTTCTGCTAAAGCTCTCGAGATGTTTAATTTGCTTAGCTCCTGAAATTGGGCGCCGTTCATTGTGAACTTTTGAAAATTTGTTCGCAGTGGGAGCACACGTTTTGACAATTTGAGCTTCAAAAGTCACTTACTTTTGAAAATCCATTCCGCTGTCAAAAACCGGAGGATTGAAATTAAATTAAATTGAGATCGTGCAGAGATTCAAGCTTTCAGTAGCTGTCAGGTGAGATCCTTAAATTATTCAAGCAGTGATTGCTTGCAAAAGCTAGGATTTTTAATAACAATTTCTTCACTTGCGGGATTCGTCCATTAATGGCGATTTAAAACAAGGATTTAAATATAAAATTAACTTCAGCCCTGGATCAGCCAGCTCAAGTGGCTGCTGAAACTTCGGGTTAACCTGTACAGATTTACCAGAAAAACGATCAAATGCAGCATGGAGAATGTTATCACATAATCAATGGAACTCATGCAAGACGAAATGAGCAACCCCGCACCCACCCATATTACAGGTTTCCGCCTTGGGGGGCAGGTAGGGCCGGCCACGGAAGCCAAGTTGCTTGAAATATACGGAGTGTAAATAAGGAAAGTGACAGGTAATTAACTAAATGACGATTCAGGTCGTCAGAGTTACATCAGGTTCAAAAGTTGGAAAACGTTGATACAGCTTTGGATCCTGCCAGGCTACGCTTTGATGAATTGAACCGCTTGACCCGATTCTGCCCTTGTCGGAGTGAGTTCGTCATCTATCCCGGTGTGGCCCTGTACGTTGACATGATTCACACAGACGAAGGGCTTGTGGGTATGCAGTCACCTTGTGGAGACGGCGACTTCTACATGAATGGACAAATGCTCCAGTGGTGCACTCCGTCAGATGGCAAGTTCACGGTTTTGCATGCTGACGGACGGTGCTGATAAAATGCTTTGTTTTGCAGCCTACAGCCACATTGCTGCAACGTATATGTTTCAGAAGTTGATATGAAGTCTTGCCTCCATGAGTCTTCCAGCCTGCCCCGGAGGACGGAAACTACCGCTACTGATACCCCGATTCTACCCTTGTGGCAACTGCTCGGAGGTCACGTTCGGACAGTTCAATTACGGGTAAGTCGGAGCTGTTTTCCTTTGCACCGGTAATCGGTATGATTGGTGATTTGGTGAAACGTAATCAGGTGTCAAATTTAGTATTATCTTCACTTTCAGGGTGCGGGGAAGTTACTGCGCCTACTTTTCGTGCATTGAGTTCTACGAAGAGGTAGAGCGCTCTTTTGCTGAAGTCGCCTGAGTCTTTTTGCATGCTGGCAGCGGCTAAATTTAGTAGGATTGGAATAAATAACTATTACTGTAGCTTGCAAACGTGCCCAAAGAATACTCTTACACAAATTTTCCTTGCCTGCAGGTGGCTGCATTCAATCTGCACGGTGCGTATGAATGTCTCATTTTCTTCTACGGTCAGCATGTTTTTCATGAGAAACTTTATGTTGTTTTGGCACAACGGTTGTTGCATCATTGCATCCGGGTGGTGGCCATTGGAAAACTGGAGAGGGAATTTCTCTCCACTCTCCACTCCTTCACCCCCTTGCAAATAGTTTGGCGGAGTCACCTGAAGGCCCATGCATTCCATCGTTGCCAGCTTACCCCTTCTCCACCGTATCCCTCGTAATTCCTTCCACTATAGCGAATCTGCTGCCGCACGCTCATGCAACATGTTGAAGGTTTGACAGTCTTCAATCCTGATCCTCTTTCTGGAATGAGTGTGTGAAGGCAAGTTGAGCTGCATACGTTCGTGAGGCGGAGAGTGCAGATTTTCACATTGAATCAGTCAGCTTCCTGCCGTGGGGCAGGAAACTGAGAGAATTTTCTGCTTGTGAGTTGATTTTACTACACACCGACACTTAACATCATGTTTCCTACAGTGTTTCAGAAAGGCAGAAAAGTGATAGTTCGGAAATCTTGGTGAAATTTCAAAGTTTGGCTGTTGAACCCAGTCCAGGTAATGACAGAATCACCTGTAAGTGAATAATTGTTGTGGCTGTTCACTTGAAAGGCTAATGATACCGACGACGACGGAATTTAGCGACTTTAATGTAATGTGGCATTTCCTATCCACACTGAATACGTGGAAGATTTTTCCTACCCCTTTTCGCCATAAAAACTCAAAGGTTGAAATAAAATGGGAAACAAATCCGCCGTTTGCAATCAACCATAGAATGAAGCTGTTAGCAGGCGTCAGGTGAGGCTCCTTGAATTATTCATTTAGCGAATTCCTACAAAAATCACCTACAAATTTCCAAAAAAATTGCCTTTCTTTTCAGGATACGTTTATTTAGGACGATTTCGATTAGAGGGGTGAGAACAGCTAAAAAAATCGGCATGCGAGTCCAGCAGACTGAAACATTGGGTAATTTTCCCCACACGACAGTAGCTGCTTTGGGGGCGCAAATGAAGGCCTGGCACTGACGACGGAAACCGAAAAATGAACGAGTTTAATATAAAAACACTACTGGTCCTCTTTGGGTACCGAATTCTAGTGACAGGACGGCACGTCAACTAGAAATCACTCCTGAGAGCTACCGGCCATTTGATTTTCCGAGCATAAAATGCGGAAAACGGGAGCGAAATCAAGCTAAGAGCCCGTGAAAGGCAATAATGTCTACGTAATATTCAACTGACAACGAATGAAGGATTGAAAGAAAATGGAGATCGTGCACAGAATCAAGCTATCAATATTTGTCAGGTGAGGTTCTTGAATTATTCAAGTAGTGAATGCGCGCAAAAGTTTGGATTTTTAATTACAATTTCGTCACTTGCAGGAATCCTTCATTAGCAGCGATTTAAAATGGCGATTTTAATATGAAATTGAATTCAGCAGGGGATCAGCCAGACCGACTAGCTGCTGAAACTTCGGATTCACCTGCAGTTAGTAATGAGAACCAGAAGAATGCAGCATGAAGAAGGTTATCATCACAACTGAATGGAACTGATGCAAGACTGAAGTTATCCTGAAAGTGAAACGTAAGGTCTGTTGACTGCTCGAGCAGTAAATTCTTGAAAGAGATGGACTCTGAGCAAAAATCAGAAATTCGTTTTCTTTGTATTCAGGACAGATCTTGACGGCGAGTTGAAGTAAAGCTAAGAGTCATACAATTCATAAATTCAGACTTGAATCAAGGGGATTGAGACTTGGGCTGTCGCTTCACTGTCCAGTACCACTGGTTCGCCAGAGTGTAACTCATGTTGTGCCACGCTTTGGTCCTGGGATGAACAGCATCTCGTACTATGTCCGCCCAATTATAATCAAATAAATATTGAGTGGGCCGAGGAGGGAATGTTGTTGTTACTTAGCTGCTACCACAGCGGCTCTCCACAGAGCGAGTCGGTCAAACACAAATAGCTCTGTCAGCAATTGGCATTACATTACATAACATACCCTTGCACTTCATAGCAGTGACATACTGACTGATTCTTTTCCTTTGATGACAATAATAGAAATGAACAGAAATTATTTACCCTGCCTGAATTACACAGAAAAAGGGAAAAAACCTAGCTAAATAATGGAAATAATAATCGCATGAAATCATATGCCAGATATGGCTGCTTCTTGTTCTTCCTCCAAACATTAATCTTAGCTGCCATTCTGACTTGCGTTAAGCATGATGATGATTAAGGCTGCTGGAACATCGGATTGCTGTGTATCATAAAATTACATAGCTGTACGGGACATTTCCCCCATGTTTCATCCACATATTTCAGCCCATGAACACAAGATTGCCAACTTTCATGTAATATATGGCTTCCCCACCACATACAATGACATTCAGCGGAGCGGCAGTCAGTGCACGCTTGTTTCAGCTTGATTACAAGCACTTGGAGCCCTATGCATCTATTATTGCATTAAACTATTGTTATATACTTGCATGCTGACCGTGGCCATTGCATTGTGTACCTGGAGAGGGGATTTCTCTCTCCTCTTTCATCCCTTCATAAATTAGCACAAGCACACACGTGTCTCGTCCTGCAGAGAGTTTGAAAACGGCATGCAGCTACGTATTATGTCCATTGGCCTCTTTCAGGTCATTTCAGTATGTTTTCCGAAGTATCCCAAGGCCCATGCATCTAATTGTTGCCAGTTTACTCCTTCCCTACCGTTTCTTCCATTATTCTTTGACTTCCAAGCGATTTCAGCAAACCTCCTGCTGCATGTTCATGCAACATGTTCATACGCTCGGATTTGCAAAGTTCTCATCCCTACTGATCCTCCCTCTCCACGAAAGGCATGAAGGCCACTTTAGCTGCGGATATTGTTGAGAAAGGGAGTGCAGATTGGTTCAACGAGTCAGTCGGCTTCCTGCCGTAAGGAAGGAGACAGAGAATTCTATACTACCGAGGTTTCACGCTACTAGAGAGAGGCATTTGTCTTCCCTGGATTGGTTGAGATGGACAGCAACAGTGAGAATTGCAACAGCAAGAGTGGAGCAATTTAATAAGTTAAGCTGTTCAACCGAAGAATAAAAGGATCGAAGAGAGTATCGAAAAATTCCAGCTTCCAACATTTATTCGGAGTGTGAGTCAATGTGATGGGAAAATTCGTGCAAAGTTCTGTGGGGGTGAAGGCGACTACTGATTATAGCTGTTCAGTCCAAAGGCTGATGAGGCTGACGCCGACGAAACCTAAAATTAAAGCGAGTTTAATATAGAAAAATTTCCTGGACTACCCATGTCAAGTATCGGAATTTGCCATTTGGCGAGTTTCCCACTAGATTTTGCCACTAATTCCAAAATATTGAACTCAATTGGACAATGTTTCCCTCGTTTACATTCACCCATAGAATCAAGCTGTTAGGACGCGGCAGTTGAGGTCGTTTAAATATTCATGTGACTAATCCCTACAAAAACTTGCAATTCATTTTCATTCAAAATTGTCTTCTTTTCCAGGACACGTTGATCGTGGACAATTTCGAGTGATGAGAGCAGCTAAACAAGTGGACGTGATTCCATGAGGGACCAAAAGTTTTGCAAGTTTCCCAAGGCGACAGTACCTGCTGTCAGTGGCGGTCCCAGAAATTTCATTTGGGGGGTGCTCTTCAGTTTGATCTCAATTTTACACCCCTGTGGCATCTCACAAAGTTCTCAGACTTTTAGCAGGCCAAACCCGGATATATTTCAGTAGAAGCTTTTTTATTAGTTATAAACGCGAAAATGGCAGGAGAAGGGCTTCCAGCCCTGTCATAAGCCAGACGCCTGCAATAAGGGTACAAAATTCGCTGCAACCTCGCAAAAACCCAGAAATTTGATTTTGAAGCGACATAGGTCCATATGCCACTTGGTGCACATACTGACATTTATAGATTATTATTAAGAGCGCTGAGAGAATTCTTAACGTTTGAACCAAAAATATTCATTTGTCTAAGTATATCAACTGATTTTGGATAATCTTAAGTGTGATTCCTACCACGTACTATGCGGGTCAAAAGAACTGACTGTCTTCATAGGTTCATATATTCTACCCATTCGACTAAAAAGATAAGGGATAAGCACTACGCTGAACTCCGCCAACTTACTTGCTAAAAGCAGACGGGAAATTGAGAAATAACTGTTTCCTGGGGTATCGAGGGCACATTTTGCAAAAAACCCTGTCCTGGTTAGGATTCTAATTGTGTCCAGGACAGTACCATCAAAACCAGGACTGTCCTGGGCAAACCAGTACGTCTGAGACCCTAATAATATACACACCTCATCCACCGGTTGGGCATGGGGAACCTTCACTTTGACTGCCAAGTGGGCGTTTGACCAAAATTTCATCATACAGATGTTAGACATATATAATTGCGCCGAAGGCGCAAAAACCTGATGGGTTCTTGCAATGAAACACCCCTTTGGACGTTCCAGTTGGACTACCACTTGTCACGCCTGCCTGGCTTCTGGGGGGTGCTTAAGCACCGCAAGCACCGTGGTGGGACCGCCACTGCCTGCTGAGGCTGCTCAAATGAGAGCCTGGCGATGGAACCTGAAAAACCAATGAGTTTAATACAGAAGCTTTACTCCCCTTTGCGCATCCTATTCCAGCGACAGAACGCACTGCATTGCAATCTTACTTATATAAGACAGAAAGGAGCTAACGGTCAACTCACTAATCCCTTTTAATCCTTTTGCATTGAAAAGGTTGCGTGTCGGCAAAGTGTAAAGGGAAGGAGGTGGAGCTTAGTGTAACACTCCAGCAGACAAGTTTCGACAGGAATGAGAAAGGCATACATTTGCATTGGAAGCACATACGTGTCGGTAAACTATAAACAAGAAGGAGGTTGGACTTCATGTCACCCTGCTCTAAAAATAGAACGACCTTTTTTTTCTACCTGCTCGCTTGCTTGAACAACAGCCGACTGGGCATTGAAAATAAAATTGAAGGGAATTAGAGCGAGCTCGAGAATATATATAGCCGAGGGGCAACGAGCTCCAAAAATAGAGCACCCTTTTTTTACCTGCTTGCTGTCACATGCAACAATGTTCATGTTTCGACAGGCTCAGTAATATTTGTATTTTGTGGACGAGCCCCAACATGCCTGAGAAAGGGATTAGCTCCAGTGAGTCTAAAAAATAGAACGTTTTTGTTGACCTGCTTGCTTGCACGTACACACATTTTCTTGTTTCAACATGCTTCATATCCATTTACACAAAACTTAAAAGCATGCTTCAATTTTCCTTCTGCTTCTTGCAAACTCAAACCTGCTTGCCGTTGCGCATTCTAATGAACGAAACCCCATTGTTGTAATCTACTCAGTATTGCTCAGTGAACTGATATGTGCGGTCGAAATTATGCTGTGCTCTTCGTGGAAATGTGAAGGTGACGGGTGATCACTTCACTCAAAAAATAGTGGTCTCCTGTCTTCCGGAGATGAACTAAATTTAGAGCAATACATTTTCGTTCTCGATGGGTGGTGAGTAGCAATTTCAGCATTCAATCACACAATTTAGAATGACATTCGTTCATCATCCCAGGTGATTACGGAGTGTTGGTCCTTAAAATTATATAAGCCAATTTTTTTGTTGAAGTTTATGCTGGACGATTTGGGCAGCGAACAGAAAGCTGGAAAATTTTAGCAGCAAACGGAAAGCTAGAAAATGTAGGGCGCGGCGCAAATGCTTGGTTTAAAGGTTTAAGCTCGAGCCTGTTGGGGGGAATTTGAAGGTTGGAAATTTGAGTACGAAATTTTAGGCTGGAAGCTGTGGACCAGAAAAACTTAGGCATGTATGGTTGGGTTGAAATGGGGCAGGTATACTCCCGGCCTAAAAGGTGTGGAGACGTAAGCTTAGATGTGTGCATTTTCTTCTTCTGTCCCGGATTGGAGTTGAGAAATATTTATGAATTTTTTTTTCATATGGCCTTCAAAATCATCCTCCGGTCACTTCAAGATTTTAAGCTAAACCATCATTTCAAAACGAAAGGGGCAGTCCTGAAAAACGGGTTCTGATTTTCAGTATTGGGATGATATTATGCGTAGGATAATTTGTGTAACACGGTAGTAAGGATTTAATGAGGGACATTCTTGTGGGTTTTTGAAAGAAATTGCGCGCAAAGACAGCTTCGGTTGGAGTAAACTGGCTAAACGCTGTTAGATGGAGGTTGTATGCTGTGGAACCTGGGCTGGGAGTTCCATGATGGAGATTTCAGGTTATAAGAACTTTCCCCGATTTCTAAAATTGGGTTAGATAACATTTGACCATTCAGTCCTGAACAATTCAAAGATTTCTAGATACTATATAAAATATTTTCCTTAAAAATTTACTGTTGGAGCTTTGGGATATGAAATTGAAGGGATTAGAGGGGGCTCGAGTGAAGGTGATTGAGCGCAAAAAAGGAATACCTTTTTGTTGCGGTGCCTACTTGCATGTACAAGAATCTTCCGGTTTCAACATAATCCGTAATTTAAGCAATTAGAGAAGCGTCAACATTGTCAAGCGAGAAAGGGATTAGAGGAAGTAGCCAAAGGCGATTGAGTACCAAAAGTAGAACACCAGGTAACAGTTGTAATGTCTAAATATTCTCGATAACATTTGTGTTTTATGGAAAAGCACCACCGTGTCTGTAAAAGGGATTAGAGTGAGCTCGAGCGAGCCCCAAAATGAGAACAACGTTTTTGTAGACCTGCTTGATTGCACACACAACACTTTTCATGTTCCAACATGTTTCATCACGCTCCCAAAAATGAACTTTCCAGTGACCTGCTTCTTTCATGTTGATGCATTGTTTACTCCGAACAATTTTAGCTAAATATTTAAATGGCTTGGATATCATTCTGCATTTGAGGAGAGTGTGAATAACGTCCTGTGCTGCACACAACTGTACTAAGGCGTCGTACATTAATTACGTAACGCCAAAAATCGCAAATTTGACCACCCCACTGCAAAAGTAACGCGTTACGTAACACTGGCCCAAAGGACCCACCCCCAATGTAACACTTACCCGCCATTCCACAAAATGGCGCCCGTCTTAGAAAATGGCTTCCCTGGTGCAAAAAAGGTGACAATATTGCGTCAATTGTATAAAATGGCACATGAATATGCACTAACGCCCAAAACAACTATAAAGAAGCTATAATTTTACAAGATTTCGTAGGTCTGCTTAGGTCACAATGTGCCCGTAGCGTTACGTTGCATCTGGTTCCCACACCCACCACCGCAAGTAACACTATGTCACGAATTCCTGAAGGACCCCCACCCCCAACAGCGTTACGTAATTAATGTATCACGCCTAACTGTCGGTTTGTTGATGGCATTCGTTTAAAATTTTGCTATTTATGACATCGTGATGGTAACCAGTGCGTCGTTTATGTATTAATTCAATATTAACTGCGCAGCAATCACATGTTGCGCAGGAAGAATATAGCTTCATAGAATGCAACTATGTTTTCAGTGAAAGATTTCATTTCATCAGTATCTGAATGATGTTTCTTCGTTCTTGGCTTTGGTCTGCCTTACAATTTTACATTAAATGACTTGATTTTAATTTCCGCCCCATGTTTACCCTTTGTGGCTCTCTAGGACATATCATGCTACTTTATTGCACAAAACTAATGGCCTTGATTGTACTTCTCTGTGGCATCATGAATTCGGTATTGCCATCAAAAGCCTTCATGGTAGAAAAAACATTCTTTGGAAAATGATAAGCAGTCTTTTTAGGAATCACGGGTCCAGATGAGCGCAATCCAAGATTGTAGATATTTTACGAAGGCTAAACAGAGTTTGGAGACGTTTGTTTGGAGACCACAGTTTGGAGACGATAGTTGGGAGACGATAGTTTGGAGACGATAGTTGGGAGACGACAATTTGGAGACGATAGTTTGGTTGGAGACCACCGATTTTAGACCATAGTGTGGAGAGGATGGTTTGGAAAAACACGCATGGAAGCTGATATGGCTGCCCGGAATGGTACGAAAGCTGCAGCATGCGCGCGGAAAGAGGGCTGGAGGCTGGTAGCTTTGGGGCTGAAACACATATATTGCTCTTGGCTGGAATTTTTAGCATGGAGATGGCTACATCTTAGATTGCAATACTCGGTAATATTTTGTTTTCGAGAAACAACGAAAATTATTTTAGAATTTTAAAGCGATGGAGTTTACAATTTAAAAGCGTACGATGGAGGACGAGCTCAGAGAAGTTCAGTGCAGACGCGCAATAAAGATTTTAAGGAATCTTTAGACCTGCGTCTCCAACGTAGCCATCCTCTTCAGCCCTTCAGTTCCTTCTTTCTACTTTACCCGTCCCCATTGCCACTTTCCTTTGTCGTTGCAGGTTCAAGCTCAGCATCTCCTGACTCCTGGAACGCAACATATCTCATTTTATGGTTCCCCATTTTTAATTCCGCGGCTATACGGTTCTTGAGTTCAGCTTCGCCATTTTAGTTCATATCAACAACAACTGAAACATTCCCGGAAAGCATTCCCGTTAGTAACATGTGGCCAAACTCCACAACTCAAACTCCAGCTTGAGTCGTGTATGGCCACACGAAGGCCTTTGGGCTGTGTATCACTTGTCTTTGAACTTTTCGCGGTGGACTTAGAGGGAAACTTGCAATGAATTAATATTTCAGTGAAAACGTTTAAATTTGAAGGACATTCAAGATTATGCAATAGTGGGCTAAAATAGGCGGTTTTTTCCGTGTCTGCACACTTGCACGAATCAGCATATTTCAAAGTATTTATGATAGCAAAAGCCGAAGCTCAAAAATGTATTTTGTGATAATAATAAAACTAGATATCGATTTCCTCAGATCCAAAGGGTCAATGTGAAATAGTTACACGAGATGAATGAAGCTGCAAGGTCATAGCAGAGGGATTGTGAATCACGTGACGATTGCAGTCTGCTTCAGTTATTACTAGCTCTCTACATGTTGTGGGTTACATTATGTTGGATTTTCTCTTGGCTCTAGAAGAGCGATTTCACTGGCTGATGTTGCCGCTCCTCATGAGCGTATTATGCCTATGAGTATGCCATTTTGACCCCAGTACTGTAACTGCTGGCTCCCGAAGAGCAGTCTCGCTGAAGAGGTGCGGCCGCAGGCCGCAGCTCGACAGCGTATGATCCCCAAACTGGTTTGACCGGAAATATTGTAACTGCTGGCTAACGTACCCCTTTAGCCAATGGCGGCCGCCAGGCCGCCGCACAACTTTCTATGCTGTGCATCGTGATTTTTGAACTTACCGCCGCGGAGGCGGCGAATTCGGGACAAAAGCTAGTGTAAACTAGAAATCCTGAGTGCTACCAAGCCATATGAAGACAGGTATTGAGGTTTTTTGCTGTAACTACCTCATTAGTAATCCATGCGCTCAGTGTACAGTAATTTTATATCCATTTGCTTTCAGCAGTTTTCGAGAAGAGACAATTTACCTGGTCGGAATTCCATCAAAAAACTCACTGCGAGATAACCGAAGATGCACACGCCTCTGCACATTGTCTCTCTCGCACAGACATTATTCCACTGATACCATTCCACTGTCAAAGTCCAGCACAGTCATGGGCACCTTCCTATAATGTAGGCTAAAAAATAGGTGGAAAAGTAGGGAGGCAGAGAAAATCGGAAGATAT
>JAQFYD010001438.1:0-12196 GCA_034694225.1 Bourletiella hortensis
TGCTGTGGGAAAGCCTTCAATATTTTTTTGTTGATTACTGGATTTGATCACGTAATGTGCATAAGCTAGGAAAATAGCTGTAAGAATAGCTACAAGTGTGGCTAGACCTAAACCAAAGAAGACGAGGCCAAAACCAAAGCGAGGTAGACAGATCCCATAGATAGTGTCACCAGCCCTTGCCATACGGGAACCCTTGAGTACAACAGTTTGAGGTTGACCAGTTAGGTTTGTATTTAAAGCAAAATTTAAATCAGCCTCGGAAACAACTTTGAAGGCTCCTTCAATCCCTATAACGCCATTATTTGATGAGATTGAACGTCGGAGACGAAGTTTCCTTGGGCCTTTTGGGAATGCGGAGACTGGTTCTGAGGCTGGGGCGTTTTGGTGGCTTGTTTCACCTGGAAAAGTTGGAAGCGATATAATTAGTGGTAGTTTTTTACGGATTATGTTTAGATTGATTACACAGATTACAGAGTTAATTAAAAGCGAATAATAACTGTACCTCTTCGATGTTCTGGTGGTGGACCACCGAGTGATCGACCTTGTTCGGCTTGAGGAGCATCAGATGCAGAGGGCGCTGCTTCTCCCATTCTTGGTAATGCAATATCCTCTGGTAAAGTTTCTTTGGTATCCGCTCGATTGTTAATACGGCTTGGAGGGGGCCCAAGGATCATTGGAGCACCATTAGACCTTGGTGGGGGCGGGAGTTGACCTGGATGATTTCTCAAAGGCTGCCTTGAGAATGGTCCTGGTGGTGGAGGTGGTAATGGGTAACGGTTTGCATGAACAGGGAAACGTTGGGGCTGTCCGAAATAAGGTCTTCCTGGGGGTGGTGGAGGCGGAAGTGGTCCATTTCTTAATGGATGATGTTGGAATTGGTGCGGAGGTGGTGGTGGAAGTCCATGAGGGAATCCACCATGTTCACCCTCGGGTTTATCAGGTTGCTGTTGTTGTTGCTGCTGCTGCTGCTGCTGGTGTTGCTGTTGTTTCATATGAGCCTCATTTTCGGGCTTATTTTCAAATGTAAATGGCTTCTGTGTACTGTCATCTACTACAGACTTTGGAGTTTCTTTGGTGATTTCATTTGGAGGGCTGGCTATGCTAGCCTGTACACTGGATTCATATGCTTCAGGCTCGTGATTACTGCCGGATCCAGCTATTTCATTGTGTTCCACTTTTGTAGATCCCGCAGGGACATAATGTGGTGCACAATGGTCAGGGCAACCATGACGACAGATTTCGACGGTACATCTTACATGAACGTTCAACATGTCAGGGAATTTAAAGGCGGATAAGAACGCATAAGTTAGGACGGTAGCCCGGCCGTCGTCCAATTTAATCTAAAAATATGGAATTTGTGAGGCACTAAAGGTCGTCGTATATTCAGCTAGACGGGACAAATGTGCATCACTTACCTTGGAGAATTTCCCAATTAATTTCGGTCTAAGAATACATCCCTCTGAGTCACTCAATGGCAAAACATGCCCGTTTTGACCGTCCGAAGCTTCGCAAGCTTTCACTCGCATATCAAATTCCCCTGTTTGGGAAGGTGAAATGCATGATTATTATGTCTCCCGTAGCTGAAAAAGTTTACACCCTGCAACATGCTTACCTGTGGGATCTTTGACAGCGATGACCATGGTAAGTGGTGAGCCCAGAGGAACAATGCCGGTAAGGGGCGGTGCCCATGGACCTTTGCCCTCTTGAATTTCCATCCAACAGTCCACATTATCCCCGTGAAAATTAAGCTCCACGATTTCCAAGTCAGAGATGACCATTGGTGAGGTTTTAGTGGCTGTCTTTTCATAATCGTTGAACCATTCACAACGCAAACGCTTGGCCTCATCCCAAGCCTCAATTAGCTCCTCGTCATATTGTACCACAATTGTATTTTCGTAAAATTTCCCATGGTTATCCGGCTTCGTTCCACATTGTTCATAGTTTATATTAAAAACGAAGCTGTTCTGACCGGACCTTTATCGTTACAGTAAAATACACATGAACGACATTTCACTTAAATGAATGTGCGATTTGAACGTGGATGCTATGCTTACCTCGGAGGAACGTAAATACAATTAGGATGGCCATACATTCCTTTAGAGGCCACTAGGCCGTGGAATGGAGAGTCGAATGTTAAATGTACCTATTCATAACAATGACAGATTAATAACTATTAAGGGCAAAACTGCACCACTTTTACATTCTTCTCACAAACCTCCATGTGTTGTGCTCCACACATGACTTCTAGCCCTTGGATTCTGGGCATATTCGCAGGGCGCTCCCAACTGTTACCCTCGGCATTGGTGTGTACCTGTTAAGAATATTGTAGAAAACATGTCAAATCCTTGCGTGCTTGTGACTTCTTTTGACTGGCCCAACAATTTTTTAGCTGGGCATTATCATTATCACGAACCATATGACATGAAAATTAGGGTTTTGCTTGTTAGTTGCAATCTTTTTAACATAAGATAAATAGAGCTTACAGAATATCAAAGGATTTAAAAGTAAAACGAAGAAGAGGAAATGATTATAATTTTGCATTTAATTTATTCAAGAACTAGATTAGTTCAGGCAGATGACCATGGCATGGGATGATTCCTTGAATAAATATTTATAACAAGTTCTTCTTCCACATTCCTCCTGCCTCATATACTATATTCGCATTAGGTGACCGACACTGATTCACTGCTTATGTTTACGGTGGATAGGCATAAAATAATTGGCAGGGTGTGAAAAATTGCTACATTTCCGTACTTGATCCATCTTTGTTACGACGCTCTATGGAAACGTGACCGAGTTGGGGTCTATGTAACATTTTATAACAACTTCAAGGTATCTACCCATCATCATCTACAAGAACCAAAAGTCTACTTCCACACCTTTTGCATCAGAAAAATATTTTGGATTCATGCACTTATTTGAGGGAAATGCATTATATTACATACACGTTGGTCTTTAATTAAAGGAAAATAAATAAATGAAGCAAGCTCTGATTAAGATGAACGGGAATTGGGTGATAGGGACGCAAGGAGAGAGGAAGAACAAGAATCATCATATAATTTGATAAGACGGCGTGAAAATCTACTTACTGAGGATGATACAATTAAAAGTAAAACAAGTAGAAAATGCTGCGGATTCATCACAGTGTGAAAGGTAGAGACTTCCGTCTTCATCCTTTTCGGTCTATTGTTGTAAACTATTTCTTGAGCACAGTCAGCAGCAGATTTGTCTGTCCTATTATTAGCCTCTTCTTCATCCCCATCATCGCAAGAAAAGCTGCTCCTATCTTGAATTGTTGTGAGCCTCTTCATTATACTTTTCTGTTCAGTGATTCTCAAACCTTCCGTTTGATTTGACATAACTGCTTCGTGCAAATGATGCACCTTAGCTTCACCTGAAGGTGGGTTGCCCTTTGGTGGACTCGAGACGCTCGTCCAAGTTTTTTAGTTTCCAATCCAAGTTTGTACCGGAACCTGAAATGTTCGGAAATAAAATGTGAATCATTAGTATGACAGCGTCTTTGCATTCAGTCGGCGTTAACAGCCCCGGTTGAACAAACTTTAAAAACGAAATCACGAAATTGATGCATATGAAATTGTTGCAGATTTAGTTCATCCATTATTATGATAAATTTTGGTCGATCATGGCCGTGATGCGTGTCATGGTCGCCCGTTGTTTAAGCTATCATGATCAGTAGCTCATTAAGCACGCCATAGAGACTTACACATGTGAAGCACACGCGATTTCATGGATACTTGCGAGATATATGGGTTGGGAGAGAAACAAAGGGATGAGTAATGCGGTATAAGAAATTACCCACAGTTCCCGAGATATCAATCTCTCTAAGGTTCCGCGGCAAAAGCTAATGAAGCGGAAGAATGTGTGAAATGGGGCTTCTGTACTTAATGAAAAGAAGAGATCGTGAATCCATTGTTGCTGTGGTCTCTTTGCAAGGTGCAAGATTGATCTTCCTGTTAATCCCATCATGGACACTGCAAAAACCCTTCCGTGCAGAGAGAGAGAGCCTGTAGCTATACATGTTAAGGTAGTAGTAAGACCATGATTGTGACTGCGATTATGATGATGATGATGACAAGGTAAAAAGTGGCATGAGCTTTAAAATACTCTAAATTCCTGCATACAATAATCATCATCTCATCTCCCTGTTTACATCGTGCTACAAACGAGCATTATATTATGTCCGTTCAGAAGGATCCGCCACATTGCGTGTGGACACAAATCAAATAAAGTGGAACTCATTCAACAAATGTGTTCTTATGTGTATATCCGTGAATGCAAGTAGCGTCAATTGAAATCGTGCTAATTTCTTCAAAAGGATGACTACATAAAAGTCCATGTATATCATTTTTTTCTATCAACCAAACATGATGATGATTGTGAACTTTATGAATGGAAGCATGAAGTAGCTTTAGCTTTTGTTGAACACACTTTTCATCCATGTTCTGCTTCTTCTTCTTACTTTTCTTAGTAACAGACAGAAAAATGTGTGTACTGCATATAGCTGCGCCCGTCTGAAAAAGAGGCAATCGACTGAAGTGGTTCTATGACTTTGCTTAGAAATTTGTTCTTGTTTTAATAATTGTCGCATCCTCACACAAAAGTGCCAAGGCCTTTAGAATGAATCTGTGGTATATCTGTATATGCCAATCCAAACAAACAAGTTTACTTTTCAAGCCTTGTCATACCCTTGGTTCGTCTTAATTACTCATAGTGTTGATCATAGCAAAGAAATAAAAATCTACCGTTGTAATTTCCATTGTGTTGCACTGGGAGTACATAGTTTTGGTGGACACACAATAGTATATAGCATCTCATTTAAAGCGCACACAAACTGCTGTCACAGCTCAGAACAAGAAGAGACAAGAAACGTCTGAAATGGATGAGGATTACCTTATTACCTCCGGCTAAATTCAATCTTCTATACGTGTACTAAATCTTCGTCTGTCTCCCTGTCTGGCTCAAAAGGAATCACATTAAGCCCGTATGCTTCTCCGACTTGAGGAAGTTAGCTATAGCACTAATATTTTTGCCAGTTTAGCCAAATGGTCTTCATAAGTCATGCATATATTGTGAAAATGTCGCAGAAAGTCCCAGCGATTGCATTTTTCTCTGTTTCAGTATCAAACTCTTTGCGAGCAATAGTGACACGTATGGAGAAGAGGAATGAATCTTCTAAAATATGATTCCATTGAAGGATCAGGCCAAAGTAGTGCCCTTGATGATATGTGTACGACGCCAATATGATTAGTATACGAATGTGTATAACGGGATCATCTATTTATTCTCTACTTACAGTCCAAGCATAACACATACAAGATGTATTATGAGCTGATGTTTGCATGTGTGTGTGCTCGCGTCTGTTGAGCAAAACTAAACGTTTACCTACTTCTGTCTCTGTTGTGTTGCTAACTTAAGGTTGCTTGCGAAAAAAAGAAGTTGCTTGTTTCATTCGCTCTGCTTATCAAAAATGACCGTTTCTTTTTGGGTAACATTATTATATGATAGAAGAAGATGACCTATACACTATGAAAGACACTCATGTGGAAGGGCTCGACAGACAAGGGGGAGGATAACCCGAAAATATAATAAGTATGATGATAAAAGAGCATAAAAATCAGTAAGCAGAACGATTTCCACGCTGTGGGTTCCTTATTGTGACGGTCAGTCTTGTCTTACGTCACAACAAAAGGAAATAATTGACAAGGAAGCGTGAAACCAGTGGTCAATTTTCCAAAATTCCAAGAGTTCAGCTTATGTTGCTACATACTAACCCAGTTTCATCCTTGTTGGTCACATTCATCGACGTCGACCACCATGAGAACTATGGTATGCAAATATTTGACCAGCATGAAGAAGACGACTACTCAAGAAGAAGAATTTTACATGGTCTTCTTAATACCACCAGTTTTCTCTTCCTCTGTCCTATGAGGAAATTCACACAGACGTTTAAATAGTAGTGTCTCACTTTCATTTACCTTAATCAGGGGCATATTAAACTTTAGAAAATGTCCACATGACAGTTTCTTATGTGTACGCAAATTATCACTAATTCATGCCGGCGAAGTTCTATACTTTTTCCAAATTTTCACCAAAAACCATACCATCGTAGAGGCGTAAGACCTCCTCAGTGGTCAGGCGGAGCTGATGAGTGGATGTTTCGGAGATTTTATGGCATTTGGCACGTTTAATTTGCAAAGACTGGGGATGGAACGTCCGTACAGTAAATTATCACTGTTGCGAGATGAAGACTCGTAAAGAATGGTAGGTGGATAGGAGGATTAATTAAGTGGATTGTTACTGCTTTGAATAGGCCCATAACGATATAAAGAAAGCCCTAAAATAGCCATACGTTCTTTTCCTTAGTTTAGATTATTAAAGACAATAAGACCCCACAGAGGAGAGATGTTAAGGCTAATAAAAACCCTTTTTTATGCCGTCGTTGTCCAGCCTACTCGATGCTAGATGCTACGGTGATGACCAAAAATATGAGAGCCAGAGGCTATAATAATATGACCGTTCTTACTGCAGCTAACTACTCTTTCTAACTAAATGGTCCTCTTTCTCCGCATCCCACCTCTCATCATAATGAGCATAGGAAAGGATTAAGTAGAAATTATTATATTACGACGGACGGAAAGAACTATACATGTATAGCGGTGAGGTGGCGAATTTTTGGTGGCACACATGAATGAAAGGAAGCAAAAAGATTATGACTGCAGATTGTTGTTCATCGTAGGAACAACAACTGTTAACGCTGGCTATCCTTTCTCCTCCTCATTATGGCGTTGGTCTAATCTTTCAACGATTTTAAGATAACTGCCCTCCGTCGCCACTGGCTGGGATCATCATCAGCATCTCTACGCCATGAGTATATGGGGTATTATTGTAATAATGACTTTTAATTTAAAGTTATGTAAAGGGCGGAACAGAGCTAAAAATCAGGACTTTGAGGAACCCATACTTGGCTGCAATAATAATAATAGTAATGATGGTAATAATAAAATGCACTCAACTATAATACTCATCCTACCTCCGCAGATCATTTTCCGCCAGTTACTACATAACAACAACCCCCAGCAGTCGAATGCTACTGCATTCATATATAACAACAACTGTAATTCAGTCTTATGTAAAAATATAGCTCACAAATAAATGCTCTTGCAAAAGTGCCAGAAAAAAAGGTGGGCAAGTAGAATAATTGCATCTGTTTGGAGCCCAGTGCTCAGCCTAGCAGTACTATCGTATTCCTTGGATGATGTTAACATTTAAACATGCGGAGTTACTGCGAGAGTTGTGTATAAATATAAAGAAAAACCCTTCCATTGGCAGCATCTGTAATAGTAAAAATCTGGAATGATACGTGGGACGAAGGTTTTTGAGGTTTACCTCCGAGGGACGTGTATATCCCAAATCTTTCTTTACGGTTTGCAAGCAACAACAGCAATGGCAGAAGCCACAGTTAGGTTGACAATGACATAAACATGCAACGATAACGATAATGGTGCGGAAAAGATGCTACAGTCTGCTTCACAACAATCTTCTACTACAACATACACATGCTGACTGATGGGTAAGGCAAACAATAGTTTTCTTATGGTATTATGGGTAATGGAATGCACAAGCCTATAGGTGCATCTTCGTCATAATAATCATCCTTACAGTCATCATCATCCATGTCGTCCTCCATCTTCATATTGATGTCACCATGAGGAATGCCACCTTCTATGTTAGTCTATTCACGCTTAAGAGTGGTCTGTCTGACTAAGTGAGTAAAATTTCCATTTTTAGCACACATCCCGTCGTCCGTCCAATGCTGCAGCTACTTCTGACTTTTAAAATCATGGGGTGGTGGCAATAGGTGCACATAGTGCCAAGATCAAGGCCAATGTTGTTGTATAGTAAAGGATGAACTAGGACCTTAACCACCACGGTCATCGTTATTGCCAGCTAAACTGGCCCCTTTAGTAAGTAGACCACCGTCAATAATAATAACCATACTTGCAATACCACAGTCATTGCTTTCTTACTTATTTTTAGTCTGCATTCTGTCTGTGATAATCCACAGTGAGTGCATATAGCTTCGTTCGATGAAACATAACACTTTTATTGTGTGCACTGAATTGGAGGACTGACTAAAACACAGACAGTAGGCAAAAGCGTCAGTCATCTTTCATGTATAAAGTTTAATCTCCCACTGTTCTACTACTTTATTTCATAACTTTTAATGAGATTTTAATTATTTGAAGATCCTGGCGACAAGGTGTGCTTAATGGATTGGACCCAAATGATTACTGTGTAATAATTGCCCTCAAGCTACCTACACCACTCTGATTTTTCTTGTGCAGCATGATAATGTTTCAAACATATACTTGTCTATGTACTGTACTGAACTAACCTGAATTAATAATTGTCGTATGAGAGATAAAAGCAGGGTTTAGATTGCACAATGCAATTGCGTCTGTCTAAAGTGAATGAATTCGTGAAGCAGTTGGGATTGTCTCAAAATTACATGTTGTACTGGGAGCTTGAAGCGCAACAGTAGTTATTATTGTAGGTTGTACTAATTTAGTAGCTGCATTAGCCACCCTGGAAGCTTACAAGCGAATCGTGTATATTCAAACCAGTATGAGTATATTTGCTAATGATTGGATATTATTGACCAGACAGTGGTCTAATCAAGAGGCGTTTAACCATATAAATCGGGTCAAGCAGTTTCCTACTTCATCGTCGTCACTCATTCCCCACTCGTTTTGACGGATCCGTTAGCTCATTATGACCATTTAGCCTTAGTCAGTACATGCGGCATACAGTTCTCGGACGTTGTCAGCAGATGCGTTTGAATGGTGCAGATGAGTTACTAGAATATTTGATTCCATTTCAGGAGATTCATATTTCTTTCTCAGTCGTACGAAATTATTGGACATTTGGCTCTCAAAATGTTATTATTTATAGCCATAGCGACAAGCCGGAGAACTGTCTTTGGACTGAAGGAGAAACTAGTTCCTGTGGGACGTAGGATATGCAGAAACCATTGATACATAATATGCACACAATTATGACGCCTCCTATTCCTTATTTGTCGTTCAACCGCAGGAGCAATTAAAGCAAATCTCGCTCGCATTACAGCTTTTCTAGTGACGGTGGTGATGATGAGCTTAGGATCATTGCAGTTGAAGATGATAGACAAACGAGACAAGATTGGACGGGAGTGTGGAACAGTTTTCGTAGTGGTTAGTAGAAGTGCCAAACTTGCATGTGTAGTTCATCATACGCAACATCTCACACACTCACCCAGTCAACTTTCTGTCGTTCTTACGCATCCAGTATCAAGTAGTTTTAATACTCATCGTAAACAAAGCTACACTGTATAGGCTTTCTGGTATTACTGAATCCTTTGCTTTTCTTATACAAAAGGTCAAATTTCCGCATTGCTAACTCGCCTTGTTCTTTCGTTGCAACCAGTTTTTTGCGTAAACATATACACAAATGTGTATGTGAGTAGCTTGGGCTTCCATATTATGAAAAGAAAACAGCACCTGCTACAAGCTTTCATTCATGCGCAACCCATAGTCTGGAAGTGGCCCATCATTATCAACTTATTATTACAAATGTGAAGAATTAAACTCCGTTTTTCTTCATTATCTCTACACATAACTTACTGCTATTGCACTGGAAACTTGGGCGGCTGGGGAGGAACTTAAAAGTTAAGTGCATACCTTCTATCTGCATGAGAATCGAAGATGGAGGTCTATGAACATGACCACTGATACTACTGGTTATGCAAATCTGGCACCATTCATTCAATATCCGGCGTATACCTGCATTGAACTACCACTAGTACCAAGGGTTAACTGAAGTAGCAATATTTTCAAGCTTATTTCATACAGGCGTTTAGTAAATTATGTCTCCTGCTATAGCGCCACAAGTGCAGTAAGGTATTCTATCCATTCGGTTTCGTCACATGACCCGCCGGCCAATTTCCTAAAGCGGTCCTTTTACGGGGTCCCACAAAAACATGAACACTCAGGAATTACAGAACTATTTGGCCAATTGGGTAGGGAAAGTCAGCCACTATAAACTTACATGCACAGGCACTTTTTTACGGCGTGTGTCCTGTACAATGTCGGTCTTGTAACAATATATCACAAGCTCACGAGGATTCATTCTCGCTCGAATTCAATGCTCCAAGGCATATAACTCATCTTCTGCCTTTGGTCACAAATGCATTAACATGGCTGTCACTGTTACAGAATTCATATGTCCGAACTGAGGACTAATAATGACTTTCCACGCATAGCCATAAGAAGAAGCAGAGACAGACGGAACGCCACAACAGAATGTGGAGCATTCTTATGACATCCCATCTTCCGAGAGCCTGTTAACGGACTTAATATGAGAGCAAATATTGAGTGAGGAAGACTCTGGCAAAAAGATAGACACACAAACGACCATTACTACTTCAACTACTTGCGGAAGCTTGAGGAAAACCATATGGCCTAGTCACGAGGGCTTGGTCATAATAAGGATAATTACCTTTTGAGCTTACACAGTGCTGCAACTTTAATTTATTCCGTCCACATAATTAGCATTAACCGCTTCTTTTGTCTGTCTGTATAGGAAAAAGCGAAGAGGGCTTATACAGGAAGCATGTGAGTAAACCCATCATGGATCTCCAGCAGCCTTTTGCTCCCAGCCTCTAACTAACGACACAAGTTTAATGAATGAATGAATCAACGAATGAATGAGGAGCAAGGAGTATGCGTGTGTCTGCCCGCAATGTACCCCATACATGTGCTGTGTTGAATGCGAATATATGTGTTGCTTGCCCTTCTTGTCAATAATATTGTAATGTACACAAAACCCTGTATGCTTTAAGTCTTTAAAAGTTTACGCGTACGCGCTAATCATTTGGTAGTGCACGCAACGGCACTATAAGTACGAAGGATGAAGAAAGTTTACTCACCGAAATAGGGTATATTGCTTCTAGGCCACAGAGAACTTATCCTTCTCAAGATCCAAATCAGTTAAATGTATAAATTGACATGAATAATTATTGCTTTTGTCTGATTTCTCACAGACATTGTGACGCCGGTATTTCCAGAACAAACTGAGTCCCACTTTTTTCCACAGTCATGCGAATTACTTCACTCCAGGCTTTCTTCTTGTCAAACACCTCTGATTACTCACTGTCAATCACGGAAAGCCACCCGCCGTAAAGCTCACGAACACTCCACACTTTTTGCCCGACTCATTCGGAAGGAACCTCGGAAGTAGCTTCCAAACAGGGTGAAACGACACGATACAAATTATGACAGAAAGGCAAGAGAGAATCCGATTGTAATGCTGAGCACAGGCATGTAATGCTGACTCGGTATTATTTATACGTGTGTCTTGCGTGTGTGCGTATAAAAGACGGAGGGGCAGAGCACATGAGATTCACGTCTTCCTCCCTTTAACAGTCCTGTAGGAATGAGGTTTTAAAGAATGAAATGTAAATGCAACGGCACTTTTTTCACCTGTATAAACCCTTTGGGAGGATGCTGAAGAGAATCTTTCTTCGGTATATCAGCATCTCATAGTTGGGAGCCACTACTACTGTTAACACAATAAGTTGGTCTCTCTCTCCTTCTTTTGCTGCTGGTGAAGAGAAGATTCTGTATCCCAGTCCCAGCAGTGGAAGAAGTAATTCAGTACAATATCAACACCGCAGAAGTATGAGCTTTTTCAGTTATGAAGAAAAAAACCCCCGTAGCCAAAGGTACCAATTGTTATACAGAGTAGCATCATTTTCTTCCTCTTCATCTTGCCTCCCTTATGATTAGCTTAGATTCTTTCCACTGTTGTACAATAAGGAGGAACTTGTCTGTGCAACATTTGTCTATATCCTTGCCAGGGCTTTATATTAGCCAAATAATCTCACAGCTATGCCTAAGTTACCGTAGGACGAGCTTATGATCACGTTCCTTCATCATCATCACAAACTTCTCTCAGTCGGATGAATCAAACCATTATAGGTTGTGGTCATTGATGAGAAGCTTACACACACCTGTCGTCCACTACTTACTTGCTCATCATCTTCTTCTTCTTTTACTCTTCCAACTCATATCCTTCCATCCGATCATTAAAAGTAAATTTACATTGAAGTCACATTGCAGCATAATTGATCATCTGGCAC
>JAQFYD010001439.1:0-12191 GCA_034694225.1 Bourletiella hortensis
GATATCTATTTGCAGTGTAACTTTTTGATCTATCTATACTCATTATTGAACAAATATTTTAATTTTTTAGTATATATGGTGGTTGTAAATAGCTTTTATATTTAGGAAATTTAATAAATTTGATGTGCACGTAAATGTTTTTAAACACCCTTATATTATTGCATCATGCATTAATATAAATACACCTTAAAATGCATCACACTTAATTTTATCCTCGCAATAAAATACTTCAAACATGCGGTTACATGAAAATAATTTTTTCCGATTTTCATAAACCGGAAAGCACACACAATAATAAGTTTGAATTTATTTTTTTCTCTTATCAGAGCCAGTTAATTCAAAAAATTATTTATTAGGTTTAGACATAAAATATCTATCTCAATTTAAAATATCAATTATCAAAATCCATTATGTATGTGATTGATAGGGTTTTTATATTTTATTGATATACATTATTTTAAATTTACGATTTGAGCTAATATTTTTTAAAATCTTATCTGTAGGGAGACACAAATTTGCATTTATCTGAAACATTTGCAAAATATTTACTCTTAAGAATTTGCATTTATTGCGCTTAAGATTATTAGAATGGGCATGCAACTATTTTGAAAATTAAAAAATACTGCAGAAAATATATCAAAGTTTATTGAAAAGCCATTTATAGTATATTTTGCAGCAATAGTATGCTTGTATATACCTTGATAATAATGATTTATTCACAGCATTTATTAAAATAATAAATGGAATTTTGAGCGCAAAATTTTATTTTCACCTATTTTAAATGCAAAAATTTTTGCGGGTTTTCTGAATTTGTCTCCCTACTTAATTCCACATAATTGAGATAAAAAGCGATATTGAATTAAAACTAAAAATTATTGTATTATTTTCCAAAAAGAAATATTTAATTAAATCAATTGTTACTGATTGATCATATTTAGAAATACAATCAAAAAACACAAATACTTGAAAAACATCGCTTAAATTTATAAACCTCACTATCAAAATGTTCCGATCAATTGGTAAATAAAAAACTTATTTATCAAAATATAGCTCTCTGAATTAAGCTCTACACAGAGAATTAAATAACAAACACATGAATCAAATATTTATATAAAAACGGTATAATCGTATTCATTAATATTAATCACAGCGTCTCAGATATTGAAGATTCTAGTATCCATATCTTTATTCTCTGAAAAATATAAAAACTACACTCAATAAAATCCTTGAGAATCATTTTGGATATTATAAAAATACTAAAAATCATAAAAAATATACATAAGGAAATTGAAGTATTTCTATTCAATTTCTAACATTTTGTATAATGTATGTTAATGCATTTAAATTTTGTATACTTTATAAAATAATTAATTTTGGCAAAACGTCTATAGGGCTTCAAAAAGTGAATATTTTAAATATGATTCCAATTCAGATTGAAAAAATAAAAATCGGATTCAGGTGTATAAATATAATTTTAATTTATGATTTATTTCAGTAAAATTTTTTGTTATAAAATTCAAATAAAAGCAGTTCTGAATGTAATGATCTAAGCATCCTGTAGTCATTTTGAAAGCTTTTATTTAAGTACAAATATAATGTATATTATAGTTTTGTGCATAAAAAAGGTATTTTTGATATTTAATCAAAGTTTAAAATACTTTGTGAAGGTTGATTCATATTAAAGATTTTTTTATTTTCATTAAAAAAGAAATTTTTAAACCTTTTACCCCAAATATTGCAGATTGCCAAAATAACAATACTCAGCAGTATTTTCTTAAGAAAACCTATAGTATCATTCTGTTTAACACACAATAAACCCCCCTTTTAAGTTCTAACCTTATTTATAAAATCACTAATTTTCAACATTAATATCAGCATTCAATAAATTTTGAATCAAAATTTTAAAAACAAATGGCAAGAGAAGAATTGATTGAGTCGGATGAAAGTGAAACTTTCACTATTAAAAAACCAAGAGCAAAAGCTAAACAAAGCAAAAAAACTATAGAAGAAACATATCAAAAGATGAGCCCAAGAGAACACGTTTTGGTTAGACCTGATAGTTATATTGGATCTGTTGAACATAATAGTCAAACTTTATGGGTGTTTGATGAAGAAAGTAAAAAAATAATACAAAAAACTATATCAATTGTACCAGGATTGTATAAAATAGTTGATGAAATTTTGGTTAATGCTGCGGATAACAAAGTTAACATTATTGTTTATATTTTAGATTAGAGATCCTACTATGGATACTATCAAAGTTGTGATAGATAAAGAGAACAATCTTATCTCAATTCAAAATAATGGCGAAGGTATTCCTATAGAAATACACAAGGAACAAAAAATATATGTACCTGAGATGATATTTGGACACTTATTAACTTCTTCAAATTATGATGATAAGGAGAAAAAAGTTGTAGGTGGTCGTAATGGTTATGGTGCTAAATTATGTAATATTTTCAGTACTGAGTTTATCGTTGAAACTGCCAATCGTTCTAATGAGAAAAAGTACTATCAAAAATTTACAGAAAATATGACAAATATTCATGATCCAAAAATAACATCAAATTCAAAAGGAGAAGAATATACAAAAATAACATTTAAACCAGACTTAGCAAAATTTAATATGACAGAGCTTGATGGTGATATAATATCATTAATAAAAAGAAGAGTTTATGATTTAGCAGGATGTGTTAAAAATGTAAAAGTGTTTCTAAATGGAGAAAAATTAAAAATAAAAAATTTTAAACAATATATTGAATTATATTTGAAAAGAGACAGTGAAGATAAAGTTATTGAGCCTATCATACATGAAGTTTTTAGTGAAAGATGGGAAGTTGCTTTTGTTCCAAGCGATGGTCAATTTCAACAAGTTGTATTTATTATAATTTTTAGGTCAGTTTTGTTAATAGTATTTCTACTTCTAAAGGAGGAACGCATGTTAATTACATAGCTGATCAAATCGCATCTAAAATTATTGAATTGGTAAATAAGAAAAATAAAGGAGCAGCAGTTAAACCTTTTCAAATAAAGAGTCATATGTGGTTATTTGTAAACTGTTTAGTTGAGAATCCTACATTTGATTCACAAACAAAAGAAAACATGACGCTTAGAGTTAGTTCTTATGGATCAAAATGTAATGTTAGTGAAGATTTCATGAAGAAAGGTATTTAAAATAATAAAAGTTAGTTATAAAATCTGGAATTATTGATAACATTTTAAGTTGGGCAAAATTCAAAGCTGATCAACAATTAAAGAAAATGGATGGTAACAAACAAACAAGGTAATTTTATAATTAAATTTTTAGAATATCTGGTGTAGTAAAATTAGAAGATGCCAACAATGCAGGGACTAAAAATGGGTATAAATGCACCTTGATTTTAACTGAGGGAGATTCTGCAAAAGCTTTGGCAGTAAGTGGACTTAGTGTAGTTGGTAGAGATAATTACGGAGTATTTCCTTTGAGAGGTAAACTCTTAAACGTAAGAGACGCATCACATTCGCAAATAATGTCTAATGCTGAAATTACCCACATTAAAAAGATACTTGGGCTTCAACATGCAAAACAATATACAGATGTTTCAAGTTTAAGATATGGACATTTAATGATAATGACAGATCAAGTAATAATTATAATTAATAAATAGGATCATGATGGATCACATATAAAAGGATTATTAATTAATTTTTTGGATACATTTTTTCCATCTTTATTAAAAGTTCCATCATTCTTAAAGGAATTTATTACACCTATTGTAAAGGTTACTAAAAATAAAAGAGAAATTGCATTTTATACAATACCTGAATATGAAAAGTGGAAAGAAGAAAATGAAGATGGAAAAGGATGGACTATTAAATATTATAAAGTCATTATTTTAATAAAATTTATAGGGATTGGGTACAAGTACTTCACAAGATGCTAAGAAATATTTTTCAGATTTAAAAACACATGTTAAAAGTTTTGATCCAATTGATGATAATGATAAAAAATGTATTGATTTAGCATTCAACAAAAAACGTACAGATGATCGTAAAGAATGGTTAAAAAACTATGTGGTAAATTTTTTTATAATATAAAGCCTGGTACACATTTAGATCATAAAAATGAACATATTTCATATGGAGATTTTATTAATAAAGAATTAATATTATTTAGTATGGCAGATAATGTTAGATCTATTCCATGTGTTTTAGATGGACTTAAACCAGGACAAAGAAAGGTTATTTTTTCATGCTTTAAAAGAAAACTTAAAGGAGAAATTAAAGTTGCACAATTATCTGGTTATGTTTCTGAACATTCTGCTTATCATCATGGAGAACAAAGTTTAACTAGTACAATAGTTGGTTTAGCACAAGATTTTGTTGGTAGTAACAATATCAATTTGTTGGAACCATTGGGTCAATTCGGTACAAGATCTCAAGGTGGAAAAGATGCTGCTAGTGCTCGTTATATTTTTACTACATTATCTCCATTTGCTAGAATTTTATTTAATTCTAACGATGATAATTTATTATCTTATTTAAATGATGATGGACAATCTATTGAACCGCAATGGTATTTACCTGTATTACCTACAATTTTAGTAAATGGATCAGAAGGTATTGGAACAGGTAAAATATATCATTTAATATTTAGGATGGAGTTCATTTATTCCTAATTATAATCCAAATAATATTGTAGATAATATTAGAAGATTAATAAATGGAGAAAATATGATAAAGATGAATCCATGGTATAGAGGATTTACAGGAAAAATAGAAGAACTTTCTGATGATAGATGGAAAGTATCTGGAAGTATTAGAGTTATAGATGATTATACCGTAGAAATAACTGAGTTGCCAATTAGAGTTTGGACTCAAAATTATAAAGAACAACTTGAAACTTGGTTAGTAGGTACAGAAAAGGTTAAACCATTTATAAAAGATTATAAAGAATATCATACAGATACTACTGTTCATTTTATTATAATAACAATAGAATCTATTGGAAGATTAAGTATATCAGAACTTGAAAAGAAATTTAAAACTACTTCACAATTAAGTACAACAAATATGGTATGTTTTGATCCAAGTGGTAGAATAAAGAAATATGTATCACCAGAAGAAATATTAAAAGAATTTTATGATTTAAGAATTATATATTATCAAAAAAGAAAAGAATATATGACAAATCAATTAACAATAGAATGGACAAAATTAGATAATAAAGTAAAATTTATATTGGAAATTATTGAAGGTACTTTAATAGTACAAAATAGAAAGAAAAAAGATATTATAATAGATTTGAAAAACAAAAATTACACTCCTTTTCCTAAAACTGATTCAGAAGAAGAACAAGATAATGAATATGATTATTTATTAAGTATGGCAATTTATAATTTAACTTATGAAAAAGTACAACAATTATTAAATCAAAAAACAGAAAAAGAAGAAGAATTAAATCATTTATTATCATTACATACAACTGATTTATGGAATTCTGATTTAGATCAATTTTTAATTGAATGGGATAAATCTTTAGATTTACAATCTAAAAATAGAGAAAAAGAAGTTGATGAAGTAAAAAAGAAAATGAATCCATTAGCTATAAAGAAAATTGCATCAAAATCTGCAAAACAATCAAAATCAAATAATAAAAATGATTCAAAATCTAAAACTAATAAAAAATCTAAAGAATCTACTAACACTATTGACGATTTTGTACAAAAATCTAATAAAAAATCTAAAGCTTCTGAAAATTCTAGTGGCAGTAAAACTAAAAGTTCTTTATTTCCTATGAAAGTCAATGAACTAGATAACAAAGATTCAAATGAAACAACTAGTGCAAACAAACGTAAAGTATTTACTATATCATCTGATGAAGATGAAGATCTTGATTTACCTCTCTCTGTTAGATTAAATCGTATGATGGATAAAAAAGTAACACCAGGAAAACCATTAGATATAGCATCCAAATTAAGTGAATTACAAACCAAAAAGAATGATGATAAATCAGAAAATAAAGAAAGTAATAATAAAGAAAAAGGTAATAATAAAAAGAAAAATATAAAGAAAACTAGAATTGATGATGATTTAGAACTTGATTATGATTTCACTTCTGAACCTTCTTCTTTACCTTTAAATAGACCTAATAGAAAAGCTGCTGTTGCTGCTAAAAGCTCTTTATCTAAAGAAAATTATATTGAGCTAAGCTCTGATAATATTGATGATGATAATAATGATGATGAAAGCTATTTTGCTGATGATTGAATTAAAGTAGTTAGCCTCAATAAATTATTTGGTTTAAATTTTGTTTATTTCAATTTTATATTTAATATAATATACTTCAATAATTCATCTTATGTCTTAAACAACTAAGTATTGAAACTAGATTTTTTATATTATAGTGTTTGATTCATTTCTTTATACATATATTTCAATAAGGACTAAATGTGAGTAGAATTTATAGCAAGTTAGATAAATGATCAAAGTTTAAATATAATTATAGTATAATGGTTAAATATAAAAAATAAATATCAATATTAACATGTTTCGAAGCAATAAAATAGATGATGTTACATTTTATTAAATAGGTTAGCACATATTATATTCAACACAAATCAATTATTTTAATTTTTAAATCAATTTCAAAACAAAAATTATAAAATGAATACACAACCAACAACACCACATAGAAGAAGAACATTATCAAGATATGAAGATCCAAGAAGTTATAAAGGAACAAACATCAAATCAGTATTAGAAAACAATATAGAAGAACTAAATTCCTTAAGTAAAAATTTATTAGAAAGAATAAACTGGATTAATAATATTAATACAGATATTATAGAATTTAATAAAAATTTTAAAAGTTTTTTAAATTCTTTAAAATTGAATTCTTTTAATGTTAATTTTACTAATGTATTTTTTGGTTTTATTTTTAGATTCCTGAGATTAAAGATTGTATTTGTATTTTTGAAATTTAGTTAAATTTATTCCTAAAGAATGTACATTACAAATAATAGATAAAAATAATAAACAAGAACCAGGTATTAATCCAAGTCCAAAAGAATTAAAATCTACCCCAAATCCTATAATAAAAAGAAAACAAATTAAAGTATAATTATATTTAATATTTATAGTCATTTAATTATAACAAAATAATAGAATCATTACCAACCAAATATCAATCTTCTGTAATAAAACGTTTTATTAATTTATTAATAGCCTCATAAAGAAGTTATAAAAGATATTTTAAGATTTTTGAAAGATAATGATAAAGAAACGTAATTAATATTTTAATTTAAAGATCAATGCAAGAAATATTTAAAGAATTAAATATACAAAGATTCAAGTGTAACGAATATTTAAATATATTAGTAAATAATAAAAAGATCAAAAAAATTCATAATAAAGTATATTTAAAATTAATTGGTAGGGAATTTATTTTAAATTAAATTAAATGTTTTTTCTTTTCTATTTTGTATTATTTCCCAATCTAAATTTTCAAATATTTTTTCAATATATATATCTTTATTTAATTCATAATCTAATATATATGAATATTGATATAAGTTTATGCTAAATAATGGTGTATATAAACCATCATAATTAGCTTTTGAATTTTTACCTACATTTTTACTATTAATTGGTTTAAATTCAAATATTGGATTTTGCGTATTATGCGTAATCTTATTGACTAATCTATTATCTTTTAACAACAGCCTAAATAACATAAGCAATAAAATACCATAAATATCCATTACCTAATAAACTTCTTGCTTGTATTTTCATCTCTTCTTTTAATTCTTCTATACTACCATAAGTATTATCAATTTGAGATTTTAAACTTTCTGATATAATTGATTGTTCATCACACTAAATATATAATAAAATATACTAAAGATTTTAAAGAAAAATAAGTATTCCAAATTTGTGAAGAAGTATTATAAATTAATAAATCTTGTTTTATTTTAGAAGATATTTTTACTATATCAAATAATTCTAACGTTTCATATTCTGTATCTATATCTTAATAATAACAAGCTACTTATAATTAAGTTATTTAAAGAATTAATATAATGATTTTGAAAATCCAAAATAACCTTTAGTGATCTTTCACTTAATACAGTACCTAATCCATTTTCAATTGGATATGGTAATTTCTTTAATGTATGTAATTTGTTCTTTATATTAATTATTTATTACTTTAATTATTTTATTTAATGCTTTATTGATCATTGTAAATTTTTTAAATATTAAATTTAAGTTTTAATATTTCGTTTACTTTGATTCTATTCAATCTAAAAGAGACAAATAACTAAAGCTTAATGATTGTATGATTAAGACCTTTATTGATCTATAAATGCCAATTATTTAATTTTTTAAATCATCAATTTAGGTGTACCATTTAAAATATTTTTATAAAAAGTCAATTTTTAATCTTTGATAGATAATTCGAACTATATCCAAGATGAAAATTGTTTATCATGTATCATACATGTAGTATAAGCCCTTTATTATGATTGTTTTGAGTAACAGATTAATATTTAATTGATTGTTTTAAAAATCAAAGCA
The DNA here is from genome assembly GCA_034694225.1 of Bourletiella hortensis. NCBI lineage: Eukaryota > Metazoa > Arthropoda > Collembola > Symphypleona > Bourletiellidae > Bourletiella > Bourletiella hortensis. Next base: position 8,557 of record JAQFYD010001439.1, read on the forward strand.
CAAATTTTTTATTATTATAAGAATTTATATTATCGATTTAAAAAGTTGAGTTAATTCTCTTGATTTATCGAAGAAATTCTTTTCCGAAAATTAACATATTAAAAGTTAGATTGTGTGAATATTGTTGTAAGTCTAGACAGAAAAATGATGTAAAATATTGATTGATACTATCGCATAAGGGTAACATAAATATTAATTAAAAAGATTAGTACATTTTCATAATAAACTATCTGAAAACTTTTTTATAAAAATTTTTTCATTTAATATTTCCCTTTAAGCAATTTAGAGGATTTTAAACAATATGCTTTTCTTTTGAAAAATCGAAATGATACTTGATCAATAAAGATTGAATTTACTATAAAGCCATAAACATTTTGTAATAGATAATACTTAAGGCTTATTTGGCTTGATGTACCAATAAATGATATTTTATAGATGCTATTAATGAATTTAACCAACAAAATACTCTGATAATTTATATATCATTCTTATGAATCCAAAATTATAGTTACATCAATATTAAATTAAATTCAATGTTTAAAGACTTTTTTCTTTTATAATAAAGACATTTATGTTTATGAATCAAAAAAACTATATATTGACATAATTAATTTGTCTAGAAAAAATATTACTGCTTTTTTATCATTAAATATATTTGGTAATATTAAATGATGCAACAAACAAATGATATGAGACGTTATTAAAATTTTGACATATAAAATTCATATATTAAATCAAGTGACTCAAGCTTGTAAAAAATATTTTTTATAAATTACGTATTATTTCTACGCGATAAATCTAAGATAATCAGTTATTTTCATGTTTACATGCGAAGCGATCAAATTCATATTCGAAATTAATAATAAAGCCAAGATTTTATAAAACTAATGATGATTAAGCAGAAAAGGTATAATAAAGAGAACTTATATAAAAACATGTATTAAAGCTAATACGATTATTTTATAAATGGTTTAATTAAAAACAAGATTCATATAACATAGGCATATTCGTAATTTTTATAGTATATGCCGAGTAATAGTATTTAACCATTTTTATACTTCAATTGTTTTTGCAATTGATACACGTGATAATAAAAAAATTAAATAAATAGAAGGCATAAAATAGAGAAATACAATAAAATGAAACATGATTTAGTAAAATTGAATAATGAATTTCTGAAAGAAGTTAACAAACTTGATTATAGTATAGATTTTGTTATTTTATTGTACATATTTTACATAGATTATTTATATAATAAACTAGGATACAATATAATTTATGAAGGAAGATTAATACAAGATATCCAGCTAATAAAGTGTAAATATAAAAAAGAGTTTTATATGATAAAATATAAATCATCAAACAAAACTTTCTATATAAATTTTGTAAACTTGAATTATAAATATTCTGTTGTTTATTTATCAAATAAAGAATTTTATAACTTCAAATTATTATTGGATTTTTATGATGATGTTATATTTGATTTTTGGTCTTTTTTCAAATCTAATTATTCTCCTCATATAACATGTAGATTGATTCAAATTAAAGATAAATTAATAGATGATTTATTATACAAAAAAGAAAAGATCAATATTTGGAATTATTTTAAATTTAAAAAATTAAATTTTAATTAAATTTTGTTTAAATATAATTATTAATATGAGTTCTTTATTGAAATGTAATGTTTGTAAATTTAAAAATCTTAGTTTTTATTTTAAAATGGAAATATAGATAGATTTGAATACAGTTGTAAGATAGAGAGAGATATCAAATAATGTTATAAATATAATTTTGTGGTATTTAAATACGTATATAGAAATATTTATTCCTTATAAATAAACCATATTTTCTCACAACGATTAGTAATGATATGGAAAACATTTATATAAGTTATTTTGAAATTTTTATAAAGAAAATATAAAAAACGGTTTCAAAAATTGTTCATGAGACAGCACTATACACTCGAATTGTAATTCGAGTCAATAGAATTTTTAAGTACTAATTTTTCTTAAATTATATATTTTTACAATGATTATTTTTCATATTTTGGAAGGGATTTGTTTTATATAGTAATTAGGACTCAAAAAAGCCAGAAGAAATCGACAGATGTGACTCTTAAAAAGACATATCTGTCAAAAGTTATTATAACTAAAATCTGAAACATTTTTTCATACAGTAAAAGCGCGGTCTTTATAAATAATCAATGATTAAACCTGGCAAAAATGTGAAACCAAGACAAAAATCTCTCTTTTTTAAAGAGTCGTAAATTATTTTTTATTAAAAAAGAAACAATAATCTACTATTTTTATTAAAAACTGAGCAAGTTTCACCTTTCACGATTTTGAACCATAATAATGATAAAACATAAATTTTCCAAAATAAATATGATTATTCTTCAAATAAGCAATCTTATTATCTTTTCTAAACTTAGTTATTTATTACAAAAGCAAGAGCTCATTTTGGAAATTCAATATAAAACTACACTATAAGAGTTTTTTAAAATTATATTGTTTGTAGCTAGGACAGAAAAGAGCCCCAAAAATTTTCATATGATATTGGGTTTAAAATATATCAAAACACAAGAATCTTTCATCTATTTTCTCTAGCTCTTTTACTTTAAAAGCTATAAATGCATAAAAACTCCCGGTTTCATATAAAAAGTTTTATTAAAAAATGGTGAAAATCCATCGTATTGTAATTCAGTTTGTATATTAGTATTTGTAAAGACGATTTTTTATTAAAACGATTAAAGCTATTTTCATTAAATAAATGAATTACTAACTCCGTCTGCTTTTCTTCAAAAAGCCACATTAAGGACCCATTAAAATCATTTAGGTTCTATTCTATTAATTTTAAACTTTTTTTGTCGTGAAACTGAATTTATTTAAAAATTAAACAAACTTTTGGCATTCTTATTATAGAAGAACAAGATTACAAACCACTCAAAGCGTAGACCATAGGAACTACAAATATAGCCAAATGTCAACATTAGTGATAATTCACTATAGCGTCGTCAATGGCGGAACTATTAATTTTAAACTTCTAAAAAACTGTCCTATTTATAAATTTGGCTATAGGGCCGGACTTGTAGCCCGACGTCATCATTACAATTATCACATAAAATTCAACCAAATTTATAAATAATAAATCATGATTGAAAAATAAAAAATATTTTAAATGTTTTAAAAAGTTTTTAAATAAGTTAGGAGATTAAAAAAGTATCATGGGTGTTGTGAGTGTGTTTGGTATGGGTTTGGGGTTTTCTTTATATTTAATTTCTCAAATCAATTTTATTGAAATTTAAATAAAATTTGTAATGATGACGTCGGGCTACAGTCCGGCCCTATAACCATAAATTTAGAATTAATAAATAAAAGTTCAGGCAATTTGAATATCCGCCATTGGCGACGCGACAGTGAATTATCACTGATGTTGTCATTTGGCTATATTTATAATTTCTATGGGCGGGGGTTATGGCGTTGGCAATTTTATTTTTCTACAATGATTTTTGCGAGATTTATTTCAAATAATTTTTTTTGAAATAATCAAGTTTTATTAAAAAAACAAATAAATTGCCATCCAATCTTTAAGTTAAATCACCTGAAAATGTCCAAACTAGTAAATGACAATTTTCA
>JAQFYD010001440.1:0-12189 GCA_034694225.1 Bourletiella hortensis
TTTTTTACAAACTGGACTACAAGATTGCACTAGGTAAGTGGATTTTGAGTTTGTAGTACAGAAAACGTAATTTCTTATCTAATTTGAGTTGTGGTTGTGTGTACGTGGCAAGGAGCATTGGATTTATGAGGTGGGTGAATGATAATAATGTTATTTGTAATTTTTGTAGGTCGTGTTTTTAAACTTCCCATCCCGTCGTTGTGAGGAACAAATCTGGAAGAGAAATTTGAACAGAAGAGGAGATAAATTTACGAAGAATTACTGTTCAAGTCGGAGGAAGCGATTAAACTTGAAACGAAGAATATGACAGTTTTTCAAAATAATTTAAGCGTAGAGGTGCGTAGGAGAGGGTTTAATTATTTTGAAGGGATTAGATATGTTAGATGATATTTGTTTTAGATGTAGTAGGTTAGGTGGAGGAATTATGTGGGAGATTATATTTGTATAGTCTAATGTAAATGGGGGAAGAATGAAATCGCCTAGTGCAATTATCATTGTTACTGTGTGAAGATGTTGGCTATGTCTGGTAGTGTAAGTCCAAACGGGCGGTTTGGTTTAGATTTTAGATGATAAAACGAGGATGTTTTTTTCATTTGTAAAATCTAAATCATGCGGTTGGTTTGGGGATATTTTATTTATTTAATTTTTGGTACAAATTTTCAATATGTGATGTGCATGAGGTGTCATCAAGGACTCCTTTGACTAGTTGTATATGCTAATGCTAGGTTGTGTTGGTTACTGTATACGGTATTGATATTTTGACGAATTATTGTAATTGGTTAGTATGAGTACAGATTATATACATATAAGAGAGTTTCTGTATTTAAAATATGGGAAAAGTGATGATAAACAATGTTTTGTAGACATTACTTGTCCAGTTTTTGTAAGTACCATGCTGAATGGTATGGAAGTTAAGTAGCCAGCATTTCTGTCGCCTTAGCAATATTACTATCGAGGAAGGGTTTGATGTTTACCTCTATGCTTTATGTCTAGTCACTTGTTGTAGGTAGTTATGTGAGGAGAGAGTTTAAAATTGTTACAAAATCTTAGATTATTTTATAAAAATTTCAGGATATACGAAGTGCTACGGAGGATGTATCGAGTATCGCGGAGCAGTTTCATAAGCTCTACTACGATAGTATTGACAGTAAGCGTCATGTGAGTTATGTGGCCTATCTGGTCATGATTTATTTATGTAAATTCTTTATTTTTTTATGACGTCGCATTGTTGATGATAAGCAACGCACTTTAGAATTAAAACTATACGAACAAAGATGTATCAGAATAGGAGAAGAATATGGTTACATTGCGGAAGGATTTGTGTATTTATAGTTAATGACCCGATTGTATATGGAGACTGCCGTCCTTGTATGGAATGGAAATCCTTATCAGAATATAGGAGAAATTCAGAAGTTTTACGAACAACTACCTACCACGACTCATAATGTTCTGTGTGTGGATGCACAGCTTCTATCATGTAATTTTCATTCCGTTGATTGTTAAATAAGGTTTATTAAGTGCTTGGATCTCTTGACTCATCTTGGTTACATGGATTTTGAAACAGCACTCGCCGTTGGATCTCAGAAGACCTTATTAATACAAACCGCCGGGAAATCAAGACTACATGAGGGGAACGACAAAGCTTACAAGCCGTTTCAGCAAGCTTTCATTGTTACTGCTCAAGGGGATAAATGGAAGATTGTTTCTGACATATATCGTCAGCAGCTACCATTCGACTCGTTAGGACTATCAATTCAAGAGCAGCAAATGCAACAGCTCCAGCTTCAGCAGATGCAACAACAACAACAAATTCAGTTACAGCAACAGCAACAAGCTCCTCAATCATTCTACCCTACCCAGTTTTCGGAACAATCTCAGCTACAGCAGATGCAGCAGCAACAATTGCTTCAACAACAACAACAGCAGCAGTTGCAAATGCAGCAGCAGCAACAATTGCCTTTTCAACAGCAGCAACAGCCTGCATCACTGGTATCGAATCCCTTCAATTTTGGAAGCTGAAACTTAGCTATGTGTTTAGCTGCGAGGGCTTTTGCGCCGATATGCATTGGAATAAAACTGAAGGGAACGAGAGGAGTCCTGACGACTGAAACTTGTTATTTTAAACAACAACTGTACAATAACCCATGTTTGCCTGTGGCAATTGATTGAGAATGTTAAAATATTTAATAAATAACTGCCTGATGAAGCGCAACACTTCAAAATAATTTCTGGAAGTTATTTGTCATCGAGTGTATTTGACATATGTGTACACAAGATAGCCATGCTTTCAGAATTCATTGACCTATGATTGGTAGCACGACATTGTTATCAAAATTTATGAATCATAGATATTCAACGTCAAGTATGAGTGTAGCTGTCCCCGACCCAGCACAACATTACTACATGACATTACATTAATAGTCATTTCTGGGTTTGCTCTTTGAGCTCCATAGATACTAAACGTTAACTGCTGTGCAAATCACACTTTAGCATCGTGTACCTAACCAACAAATAAAATCATGAGCTGGCTCTTCCTTCCTAAACTAACACTATACGTCGTCCGATAACCAACAAACGGATGAACTGTACTTACATGCATCGCAATGACCGTTAGAATTTATGAATGAAATGACTCAAGCTGAACTGAGTTCTTGAAGAGGATACCAACGATGATGATTATTGCAAAAAGTTGATGACAACTTGGTTGTGCTAAGCTCAGTTTTGTTCTTTCCCATTCATAATAAGTAACTCCTGCAGCCGTTTTTTGCAAACCAAGGGCCAACTCATCACCGTCACTTGTTGTCATAACAGCAACGTAAACGTTTCTACAATTCTTTCAATGTTTTATTTTCCTACTCTACAATTGCAAAGCAGGTCGTTAGGACGCCATAAATGACCACAGGCTGTTTTGACGGATACGCCGTGCCCAAGTAGCTTTCTGTCATCATCAGTGAGCTCGAGCAACTGTGCTATTGTTTTGGCCTTCGAGTCATAAAAGTGAAGTTTAACGCCTCCTTATGGAAAAGAACAATGAGGGGCCAGAAATCTCTCGGGAAAGTTCCCACGATGTCTTATCAGCCAAGCTCCTTTGTACAGGACGTAGGAAAGCATCATAAAACGTTGCAATCCAATAAGAATAGAATGGTAAGCGGGTAAGCCCACCTTACTTTCTCCAGCTCTTTTAGCAAACCATGGACATGTTCGCAAATACTATGTCGAACGTGTCTTATCTGTCCACCCATGGATAGCTTGTTGTTCATCAAAGTCACTCCAGTAATTAGTTTTCTATGATCATTAGGCAACATTCTACATGTACAGGTTTCAGTCTTAGTCAGTGCCATAACACAAGGCAACGAGTTGCATGTCGCAAAAATCACTGGAAAGTGGGAAGTTTGCAAACCAATGCTGGCATGATGAAGTAATACTTATTACGTGTACATTTTACGCAGAAGAAGAAGCTTCATTATTATTAAACGTTTGTTGTTATGATGATGATTTTATGCACATTACACGTATATACGTGCATAACATAATGTGAAATAAATGTAAAGTGAAAGTTGATCACACGCCATCTTGCCGTGATGATCCATTCCCTCGAATTTGCCACTGCGTGGGAATTACGATTGCAGGGAACTTTCTCCGATATCCCATTGAAAACTATTGTGTAGTGTCCAAGAACGTACATATGTACTCAGTCAGTGATGTGTGATTTGAAAGGGGAATTTAAGAGATGTTATTTACGTTGAATTGATTACAGACTTTTTATGGAAAGAGAAAGGAACTTCTGGAGGCCGTTGTTTCCAGTCGTCAGTCTGGAATGAATAAATTTCAGAACCACACCGGAAGTGATCTGGGGAGGACGGATTTGGGAGGACATCATGGCAGTGTTGGTGTTGGTGGAGGCCCTTCTTCCGCCTCATCCATAGTACAATCCTCCTGTTCTTCTTCGTCATCTAATAATATGGCCCCTAGTTCCTACATGGAGGAACAACGGATCACTCTGGTCGTTGATAATACCCGATTTGTGGTTGACCCCTCCATTTTCACACAGTATCCAAATACAATGCTTGGCAGGTAAAATATGAAAATCATTGTGACATGACCTCTCGGTTTTTTGTACTTGAACAGCCGAGGAAATTATATATGACAATAGAATGGTGACCTGTTGATGTCAACTGGTCAAGGTGAATACGGTAGGGCAGCAATGATAGGGTAGGATTTGTAATCAATGAATCTGGTATTCGGAGTCAGCGAAATGGGTTTGCTTAGGAAGGTAAGGCGATCGTTGCTATGACTGATCGAGACGAAGGTGAAAGTAGAGCTTGAAATTGAATTTTATTGAAGTGACAATTATTTATGTCGTTCCCTGGTATGATAGTAATCTAATGAGATATATGAGAGAAATAAATAATGTGGAAATAATGATGTTTTCTCTGTTTTTGTAGAATGTTCAGTTCAGGCATTGACTTTGTACATCCAAATGAGAGAGGGGAATACATCGTCGCCGATGGTCTTTCAGCAACCGTATTTCGAGCCATTCTGGAGTATTATCGGAGTGGAATCATCCGCTGTCCGCCTACTGTTAGTGTTCAAGAGCTCCGTGAAGCTTGTGATTACCTTCTCATCCCTTTTGATGCGAGTACCATCAAATGCCAAAACCTTAGTATGTTTCATCATGCTCTTGGAATGTTTTTTGTTGCTCGATTTCTGTAATGCTGCTATGGCAGCATTTGTGTGGAGTAAATTATTAAATTTGGTAGAATCGTAGTTGTTGTAGGACGGCGGAAGAAGCGTTGTCGTTTTAGCAAGTGTTTATACTTAACAGATTTTAATTGTGTGTTGTAGGAGGCCTACTGCACGAGCTTTCCAATGAAGGAGCTCGGCATCAGTTCGAAGGATTTCTGGAGAAGCTTATACTACCGTTAATGGTAAATTCTGCAGAACGGGGTGATCGAGAATGTCACATTGTTGTCCTTATGGATGATGATTCTGTTGAGTGGGATGAGGAGTATCCACCTCAAATGGGAGAAGAGCACTCGCAAAGTAAGACGGCTACAAACATTTTGTGATGCTTTTTGGAACAACTGTAACTGTTTAGCTCTTGTTGTTTATAACTGTTGCTGTGGGGATCATAAAATACTTTTCTTATTTCAACAGCCGTAAATAGCACCGCTTTATACCGCTTTTTCAAGTACATTGAAAACCGAGATGTTGCCAAGCAAGTTTTGAAGGAGAGGGGGTTGAAGAAAATCCGCCTTGGTATTGAAGGCTATCCTACAAATAAAGAAAAGGTTAGCGAGTACTTTTTCTTTTATGTCCGCTGAAGCTCATTTGTGACTCATATGTTTGAGCGAAATCCACTGTAAAATTTTTCGTATCCTCCGCAGATCAAGAAGCGAGTAGGAGGACGAACTGAAGTGATATACAATTATGTCCAAAGGCCTTTTATCCGGATGAGTTGGGAAAAGGAGGAGGCTAAAAGCAGACACGTTGACTTCCAGGTACGAAGTTTTTGTACACTTTTTATTGTTATTTTCATCTTTAAATGGGGACAAAGCTAAATATTTACTGCTTTTATGAATAGTGTGTAAAATCCAAGTCTGTAACGAACCTCGCGGAAGGGGCCGAGGGTGCAATAGAACAGCCAGGGGGACCTATGTCTATAGAAGTTCATCCATTACTTGATGGAGTCGCACATATTAATATGAATGCAGATGTAGGAATACCGGCAAACTTAGCAGGAGGAGGAGGCGGCGGAGGAGGCATGGCAGCAGGAGGACACGATCAATCTCCGGGTCTAATTAGGGCTCACGGGATGAATAATGTTAATCATAATAACTTTTCCGGGTCGCCGTAGTTTGATGACAAGAAGTTAAGCCATTGGGCTTGTGCCCGGACAAACACTCCCTCCTGTTGCATACGACACAATCTAACTTTGTTTGTTGGTTCATAGTTGATGTATTGATTTTTAATATTCCGAAAATTGCACAGTAGTTATTTTTTGCTGTGGAACTAAATAATAAGCTATGTAGCTTTAGCAGTTCTTATGTATACGTAATCATGTATGTATTGATTTGCCTTAATATCTTGTTTGATGTTTTACTCTTCACGTACGATCCTTATCATCTTTATTTATATGCTATCATCCGCTCGTTTTTGTAGTCCTTTATCCCTAGTGTATACGCTTTTCGATTTCATAATAATTATTAAACTTGTTCAGTAGAGTTTTCCAACTTATTGTACGCTGGTTTGTACCATACATTCATTACTGTATAGAATATGTATTACCAGTTTTTTACGGGCTTATTGTTCATTGTAATCCGGAACCGGAAGGACATTGTTGGTTTTTCACTACTTGCTGAAGCCAAGTTGTCAGTTTTAAATGTTAAAAATACACAACACACCGCCTTAACAAGGCTGGGTCGACTTCAAAAGTCAGCTCACACATACTGCTGCTCTGATTATGTAATTAAGTGTTACCAAAAGTTTCTTAAATGCACGTGGTCTTGTGTCCTTTCGTATTTACAAAGTTTTTTAAATTTTAAACATTACGTAATTGTTATAGAAGCAGGACGAGTCGCATATTAGGAAACAGCCGTCACATCACATCTTTATTGATATGGCCAGAGGTATTTTTACTGCACTCATCGACGAGGTACACTGCAACCTTGAGATCGAAAAAGAACAAAAAATCTTTTGGAACTTATGTCAGTTCATGTGTAAGGAAGCATCCATCTTCCCTAAACTTTTCATTTTGAATGTATTATTGTATGAAAAGTATGACGCAGCAGTTTTGTGTATTTGTCCGATGAATGTGCTTTAAATATTAATGCTGAATTTGCCTTAACTGGAGTTAAGCAAGTGGTTTGACGTATGTCCTTTAAAAGTTTTACAATAATTATAAAATGTTCTTGCCCACACGGAGTTAGGGATACATTTCGAGACAGATCCGGAACTCTAAAAAACGTAGTCATTACTGTTGTCATTCGGTATTTATATTTTAGCATTGGAATAACACGTAGTGTAAAAGATTTAAAGCCTTACAGACATGTTGTTCATCCGGCTAAACTAATTATTATTCGCTCTTTATTGTCATTTGTCGTCACTTTGACCACAAAAATACAATAACTAATTCGAAATTCGCGAGCGTCATTGTTGGATAGGGTTACAAGAAAAAAAGATTTGTACAATAACCCATTGTTGAGGTTGTCTCATCAATTTTTGATAGAACTGTGTAGCTAATTCCTCTCGCTGATGATGATACTTTATTGTTTCTGCAACAGCTTTAGTAATCTTTGTTCATAATTCCAGTTCCAGTATCTTGAATGCCAGCGCGTACATGTTAATGAAGTGTATTTTGGAAATCGGATTTTCCGAGTGTATCACGACATCACATATGTGTAATGTACAGAAATGATTCAAATTGTCGACTGTATGAAAAAAAATTGAATGCGATGATGTGAGGTTTAATAAGTCGAAAATTTATATCATATTGTTAAATACTATGCTTACAGCAAGCAGCTTGTGAGATCACGAGCCACTCACGAAATGGTGAATAAAATCTAACGGTGACTATCAAACGTACTATATACTGACTTGTCAGAGTGACGCGAATTCATTGACATCTTGGCTTTCACTTTAGGCTGTCGTCCTTACCGTTCTGTCCTGAGGCTGCTGTCACCAGTATAGTCTTGGCATACGAATCGTAGCCGACTAACTAAGAAAGACAAAGAAAAGCTACAATTGTGAATGTGTATGCCTAAGATAGGCCTCACGTTCGTATTCGCTTGGGATTTTTTTCGCTTACATCACCGAAGGGATTGTGCCTCTTGCAAATTTCCGATTTCATTGAATCGTATCACCTCAGCAAGATTGCTATTCCCTTACGTGAAGCATTAATATCAGTCTACTCCTCATAGCCTTGGGTTTTTATGCAAATGGGACACCCACATTAATGGGCTGAAGTAGTTAGTTACCAACATGCGGTATCACATATTAGGAGTAATGTCGACTTGCTCATATCCTGTGTCGATGAAATGCTTCGCGGAATGACAAAAAATTTTGCTAATTCAGAGTTATTTGCACATTGGTTACTCAGTGCAGTGATGAGTTGCAAGAAAGCAAAGTACACGAGCAACCTTCATACAAGCGTATAAGTGTTAATCATCGTTTACTGTAAAAACGCTATATACTAGAACTCTATCGGGGCATCTTGAATCAGTAGTTACTACATGTGAAGAGGAATCCAAAGTAAATGGGAAAGAAGAACTCATTTAAGACATCACCATTACGTCCAGCGGAAAATTAGGCAATTCCGTGAACAAACTGAATGTCACCTGAGCGCTTGAGGCAACATCGTGTCATAAACAAAACCTTGATCTTCATTTCAAAGTCAAGATTAGATTGTACTTTGGTTAATGACAATAATGTATACTCAAGGGATGATGAAGTACACGATTGCAAAGCTGAAAGTACAAAGTCTAAGTTGAGCCTATGTCTAATTTTGGAACTTTGCATGAGTCTGCTCGTGTATGCAGAATAACATTGTCGGAAGCGGACAGGCGTGTAAGGCATGGCTGAATGGGGGGTGAATCAAATATTGCACAGAATAGCCAATCGTTTATCATTCTAATTCTAAAGCTACGATAGAGCCCTAGAATCCGCAGTATACGTGTATTACATGACAAAATCCTATGTGGACTATGCTAGCTTTAGCGTAAAGTCCGCACGAAGTTCGTTCCAGTCTATTTCATTGTATCATTCTGCTCATTCAGTGTCGTTACCGACCGGCTCCCGTCAATATCTGTGCGTGAGTGTGCCTGGTTGCATGCTAGCTTTAAGGAAATTTACAATGGATTCGGTCAAATCCTTAGGAATATACTACGCCAAATACGCTCTCGCAAAAGCAGTAGTTTTGGCTATAGGCCTATTCTATGCCTCTGTGGCAATTGTGGTGAATTTATTCCAGCGATTACGGGTAGGACCGGAATACTTTGCAGTTAAAGAACGAACCCTTCCGCCGGCATGCCTTCAGGATGCAGCCTATGGCCGACATGCTTACATTAATGTTAAGGTAAGTCTCAATAAACATATTTTGAGAAATCAAGTCACAGTGCATGATTTTCCGGTGGAATTCTGTTGCAGAACATTAAGCTTCATTATGTTGAAAATGGCGACCGATCAAAACCCTTGATGCTCTTTGTTCATGGCTTCCCTGAATTTTGGTTCTCGTGGCGCCATCAACTTAAGCACTTCGCGGCTACTCATTGGTAAGCGTTATAGTAATTTCGCTTCTTCATGCCGAAAGTACAACTTTCCAGCCTAAAGTTTCGTTCTGGATTTTGTCACAGGGTTGTTGCCATCGATCTCCGTGGATATGGAGACTCCGATAAGCCCAAAAAGGTTTCCGATTATGCTGTGAAGAACCTGCTTAATGATGTCGTTGAAGTGGTTCGGGCGCTTAAACGAGACAAATGTATCTTAGTTGCCCATGACTGGGGTGGTGTTATTGCCTGGAGCGTCGCTGCTTACTACCCTGATGTTGTAGAAAAACTCATAATCCTCAACTCACCCCATCCAACACCTTTCAGACAGAAAATTCGATCATCTTTGGGACAGTTTTTGAAATCATGGTATAAATAATTGACAGTCTTGAATTTATTTCAGCGCTCGGCAAAGTCCGCTTTTGAGATTCGTATTAAAGAATTTTGATCACTATTTTCTAGGTACATCTTCTTGTTTCAACTGCCCTTCATTCCCGAGTGGAATTTGAACATCAAAGACCTTCAAATATTCGATCGCTGTTTTCTTGATGCAGAAGGAAAACTAACAATTACACAGGAAGAGCTGGAGGGCTTTAAGTATACCTTCGCAAGAAAAGGTAGGCTACTATTTTTTATAGCAAATTTTATCCCGTCGTTATAACTTCTTTCTTTGGTCACACAGGTTCTTGGACCCCACCAATAAACTATTACCGTCAAAACTTCAACGTTAGTTCGTTAATCAATCCCACAGACTCCATTCCTAAAATCAAAGTTCCAACATTGATCATCTGGGGGGAACAAGATATTGCATTAAGCAAAGATTTGCCAGAGGCGACCCGCCCTTATGTTGAGAAATTAACAATCAAATATATTCCAAATGGCAATCACTTTGTTCAGCAACATAAGCCGTCTGAGGTGAATCGCCATATTGCTGATTTTGTCTGAAGAAGCAAGATTTAACTGTACAGGACATTTTCCTGTCGCCCTCTGTGATGCATTTTTAATTAAAGAGTTATGATAATACCACGTTGCCTCATAAAATTTGTATTCATTTCCGGATTGTTAACATAAACGTATAGGAGTCGTATAGTTCTGCTCTTAACGCAAATAAATGTTTCCTATTGTGTTCTGAAAATGTGCTACACGTGCGCCTCATCAGTGTTATCAGCACTGTTTCCGTCCGCACGCTGTCCTTAGCGTGCAAAATGAATGCCAGTGCTGATAACAATAACATGTAGCCTTCCCATAAAGTATTACATTCGTTTATTATAAATGTTTATGATAAATAATTTAAAAAATCTTATAAAAATAAAGCTTTGTATCCCAAGGCAGCAGCTTAAATGTTTTAGGCTTTCGAATGGGCGCAAAGTTGGTTTATGAGAAACTTGACGATGAAGGTGCTAATGAAGATAGTTTCGCTTCAGGCCTCCGATAGTACTTGTACAAATCCACTGGAAGAGGCTGGTGACCTCGTTGAACTAAAAGTTGACTCAAGTAGTCAAGTCCATCATCAATTCTATCCTGAACCCACCCATCAAATTTCAAAACTGGCTTCAGTTGTTTCTTCCGGTGAAAGTGGCCATCCTTGTGTTTCTGCAAAGGACCAAAATTACCTCTTAGCATACAGCATTCAAACGCCAATGAAGTGAGACGATGGTATAGCTACTACTGCATACCTTGAAACATGTCTCGTTGATGTTACGGCAAGGGACATTGACGAATTGGCAAATTCTTTCCAATTCATGAGTCAAATTCCTCTTCAAGTTTTCATAATGTACGACCATGAGTTTTGCAGGGGACTTGATCCAGCTTTTTGCCAAAGAAATCCAGGAGTACGTCTGACCCATTACATATTCTTGCCATTCTATATAAAATTCAAACATTATCAACTGGTGTGGCAAGTTCACTCCTACATAGAGTATGTTTGTAAGAATGAAGAAAGTGATTACTGCTATGCTTAAATGTTGAAGGAGACGCGCTACCAAGATGACCAGCCTCAAGATACTGTACAAAGGACACAATTGCTTCATATGGTTCACGCAATAATAGAATTCCTTTGGGGAAAGCATGCTCGGCTGAATATGCATCATGAAGTTTTTGCACTATTGTGGAACCAGAAAACCATGCTTCTTTCTCTCCATAGAATCCTGTGCCAGCAAAAATGTTTACAGTACCACTAACTTTGTTATTCTCGTATGCTTTGGGAATGTACACAATGCATACATACGCTCAGTAACTGTTTACCTCTTCCGTAGAGTTCTTCATCAAAATAAACGCTCCCCGTGAAAATTCCTGTAGAAAATTCAATTAAATGTCGAAGCCATGTGTTTCCACTTCCTGGATACGATACCAATGCCGTAAGTTCGAATGTCTTTGGTCTATAAAGGCTGCAAATCATCACAATAACAATGTGTCATGGCAAGTTACTGACGGGGCAATAAAAATCTAAGAAATTACTTGATCACAAAGTCCTCACAGTCCGGGTCGCCACTGTATGGCTGCCTGCTTAAAACGATCTTAAACCGACTTGGCTGGGCCGGCTTTTGAATTTTTTTCGGAACCTCGGAAGAAGTAACTTCTTCATACGCTACGTCAATACATTCCTCAAAAGCTACCAACTTTGTACCATTCCAGGCCAACTTTGAAATACAGTAATCTTGGTTCCTTAGAACTAAACCAGCCACAACCAAGAAGACAGTCCCGATTATTAAAACTTTGAGGCCAAAACCGATCTTTCTCTGAGTGAACAATCTAGTTCTTGCGGCCCACATTCTGAACTTCAATATACACTGAATATGCGGGACAGATCAAAGCTCGAAGTTAGCCATGACCTTGTTGTTCGCACTTAAAGCAAGGGAATTGACATTTTAATAGCCGCCAATTTCATCGCCCGTTAAACTTTGAACGACCTGTTTTCAAGTTGATT
>JAQFYD010001441.1:0-12180 GCA_034694225.1 Bourletiella hortensis
ATTCCTTTAGAATTAAATTAAACTTCCATGTAATTAAAGTCATTGAGCCGTTAATAAAAAAATGTATTATTTAAAAATTTCAGTTTAATTGCCCTTTTCTCCGGGTCCGGGTGTTTTTCAGTTTCTCCCTGCAGGTTCAAACGATGGCGGGAGCCATTTGAGCCAATGGGAAGCCAGAGAGGGAAAGCTGTCGTCCACTCTTATAATAACGGTCTGTTCTTGAACACACACAGAAGAGCAGCAGTCCGCCTGAAAGTGTGGCCGTTATTTCCGGCTACTGCTTCTAGTTAGTAGGGAATTTAATGAAGAAAATTAAATAAAATTCTGAAAATCTGAGTTTTCATAAATATTTTGGCTGTATGATAGAAGCGGGTGTGAGCAGTGTGCATTATAATGGGTGACACTTCGAATAGAGTGAACGGGAATGCATGCAAATTCAGGGAGCCTTATCGCGCAACGAAGCTGGTAAGACAAGGAGCAAGTTTTCTTATTCTGCGTAATTATTTTTGAGATTAGAATCAGAATAATAATAATGACTATGTATTGATGAAATCGGGAAAGTAATAATGATTTGTTTTTGGAATTACAGTGGCTTGAAGCAGTAGCAATCTTCCGACGAGGAGTGCCGTTAGGAAAACATAGAAAACATTTGAAGACTTATGAAAACTGTTTCACAGCACAAGATGCAATCACTTGGTTTCAGTCACAGCTCCAGATAGCCTTTGACCCTTCGATAACACGAAAGCAGACGCTTACTTTGTTGCAGAAATTTTATAAGGCTAATATCTTAACGGAGGCTAATAAAACGGAAAATAAGGGGAACAACTCACCGGTTGTAAATGAGACTGATTTCAAAGACAATGGACAGTTGTACAGGTATTAACAGTAATTGAAATGTGAATCAATGTTTGAAGCCTTGGATGTAAGGTTACAGCTTTTTTTTTGGACGTTTTCAGGCTGGTATGCCCTAATGACGGTGGGGGGACTACACCGCGGAGGACGTCTTCAAAGAGTGTTAGAATTGAGACGCCGAAAAAGAGTCCGATTCCAAAATCTGTTTCTCAGTTTGATGTTGTGATCAGGCCGTTGAGTATAGATGAAATCAATGGGATATGGGAACAGGCTTTTATTGACAAGTATGACTAATCACTTGGAAGTCCATACTGGGTATTGCACATTGACAGTGGTCTTCATAAGTTTCTTGTATTTTCACAGATTTGTTAAAATCGTCGGTTGCGATATATTTACGAGCTTCTTTCAGTCTGGTTTGATTAAAGGAGCTTCCATCGCGTACAATTTGACCCGTGTGGGTCCTCATAATATAGTGATTGCCATGAACAAAGAGGAAGACCTGCCGCACTGGCTCGTCTCTGCTATGAAATGTCTTTCGAATTGTGAGTAATTACGGCAAGACTTGTTTTAGTTCCTAAAACTTTATTTCATGAAGGTAGCAGTATTCCGTTTATTGTAACATCTCTTTATTTGCTATACAGGGCCAAACAATCATACCCAGGAAAACGGAGTGCCAAATTACCCCGGTTTTGAAAACGATGTGTTCAAGCTTGTATGCGACTATTTTGTTCAGTACCAAAAGGACTGTCCCCTCCTTACTTACGATCTATATGATGCATTTATTACTTGCTTCATACGTGCAGAGCTGTTTGACTTCAATTCTCGTCTGTACTCTGCGAAAATCTCTAACGCGGCAAGATCTCGAGTATTTCAAGTGCAACAATCTGAATTGAGTACCACGACGACGAAGTCTCCCATGTTCAGAATGGAGGACCAGTATCCATTTAATGCCTCAGAATCTGTAGAGAATCTCATTCTGGATATACTCACGCCATCAGCTACTTATCCCCCTCCAAGGAAGCGGTTTCTGCCTCAAAGTCAAATGGGATTCAATCCCCGAAAGACTTTGTTTGCGGATGCGCCAGCTGAAAAGTATCAATCAATGTCACTACCAAGACCTTCCGCATCCGCTAATGATTCAATTTCTTCGATTCCTGTGCCTAAGCCCATGGCCCCTAAAAATTATGAAATAGTCCGGTACACGATGCCGTTGTACTATGAAACTGCATTTACAGGCGGAGAGACTCCTATAACTCGTGTCGTGTCACATACGGAATTGAAGGCCAGCATGGATGAAAGAACGAACTCGCAATCGAGAATCCGCCCTCCAGCAGCTAGTGCAAATGCAATTTTGGATAGCAACACGTATGCTTACGAAAATCCTACGCTGGAACTATCAGCTTCTGATATGATAAATCATCCGAAGTACTCCCACATAGCCGAGGCTTGTAACTTGCGGAGCAATCAGAGCCCGAGTGGGTCATTTTGGAATGAAACTAGTGCGTCATCTCGCAATACCAGTGTCAATGGTCTTACATCCAACTCCCTAATTGATGACAAATTCATGAGTAGTAGGCCCAGTCGTGCAATGTCAGCAGGCAACCTGATGGATGCGAAAACTAAATCACGGCCAGGGAATGTGACGGTGACAGTCAATGGCCAACGTATGCCCTGGACACCAGGCCAGTCTTTAGCAGCTCATTATGCAATGTCGCCCAGTAAGAGTGTCCGTCGCATGCTGGAATTTTATTACGGAGCCGATGCTTGTGTCCCTGGTAATTTGTCTCTGTCTCTATGTTGCCTGTCTTGCATGCTTTTTAATGTGATCCTTTGTAATCTTGTATGTGTGGCTTCACTTACGTGATTTATAATTGTGTCTGACATAGCCATTTACATTATTGCAGGTCTAATGACTACTGAGGGGAAACAGCTTTGTATCATTTCATTTCGCCTACTTGCATTGTTACTTCCACCATCGAACCGTCGTCATTTGCAAATTCTGTTGCGTTTTATGTCAAAAACTGCTAATAATGAGAAGCTTATGCTGGACGTGGCAGCCTCCACGAGGGCAGTCGTAAGTATCCATCAACTACTCGAGCGGCTAATTAGTATTCTGTGAATGTCAGTAGGGGAATCAAGTCGAGTTTCATTGTTATGAAGGTTATAAACACGTTCTTCCGGATGATACTGCGATCGAGGGATCCAGCAGAATATGACGAGCTTCTGGCACTACGAATCGTGACGTTCCTAATGGATAATGATCAGGAAATCTTTGCATCGACAGAAGAAAGTGACCTTATCAAAGAAGCACAGGATAAAATTTCAGAGAGACAGATCATCAAAGTAAGTCAAAGCAGCGATGAATAATGTAGAGGTAGCTAGGCGTTGGGCTGTAATAATTGCATTTTCCTTCTCTTATAGGTTCCTACTCAAGCCCCTCAAGCTGTCGCTCCAATGACAAGATCAGTTTCAAGTCCAGCACTAACCAAGGAAGACATGGTTGACGGTAGCCCTAGAAATGATGATTTGGTATACAGCGAGGCAAATAAGGAAAACACCATGAGATTCTGTAGTCGCATCAGCATGAACGAGTACGAGGACCAGCGATTGCTACAAGGAACCGCACAATCTCTGCGTCAACTGTTAGATTCGTGGGTCAGTGATGAGAAGCTAGATTCTAAGCAGAAACGTAAACAGATCCTTAAGGTAATTTATTAACTATAGTTGCACCTACCAACCTTTTTCATGTCGCGTTCCGAGTTTTCTAGTTATTCTGTTTAACTTGCAGTTTAAAGAAACATACCCTCACATATTCCAAGAAAAATTCGGAGAAAATGAATTCCCATCCTTTCTGAACGAAACTAGACCAGCGAAGCCGAAGAAGGAAAAGAAACCTTGGAAAGTGCTGAAGGCTCTACGATTATAAGTTTCCAAGTTCAAACTCTAGATCTCCTGGACATATCATTGGTCGCACGTGTTGACACGATTTTCAAATACTTTTCATTTTTGTTGTCACAAAGTGACGTGATGCAATAGCGTAATGACAACTTGTTTTTTAATGTTATTAGAATATTACCATAGATTTTTTACTTTCCTCATGTTAACGTTTTTAAGATTATCAGGGACAATCGTCACCTTCAATCAGCCGCTGATGGACTTTAAGAAAAATTCGTAGTCAGTAGGCCTTTTATTACTACACCTTTCATAGCTTTGTGAGCTTTAGAGTAAAGGATCAGTAATGAATGAAAGAACAACCGCCTAACTGTGCCTATGTATAGACAAGCAATAATAATAAATCCCAGTGCCTTATGTAAGATTCATCTCTTTTTAGCAGTGGCAGTTTTTGCCAGTTCTATCCATTTTTGAAAGGCATCATTGCCAAGCTCTTGAATATCTTCTTTTCCTTCTTGTGTAACTATGGGACCTTCAGGAGTATTTTTCACAACTGTGATCCAAGGGAAGTTAATTACGTTGTATTGATTACGGACGTTCCTGTTGTGAAACACAAAGGGTTCATCACCGATGCTACAAACCTAAGAACGATGACCGTTATTGTTACCACAGCAACTTACCTCCGTGTGCCCTGACATTGCCAAGGTACCACCAGCCAATTTCCGTGCATGGTGGTCACAAAATCTTGGCAATCCTTTTCTGCGTCATCCATCGGCACAAAGATCACCTGAAGCCGGGAACCAAAGTCTCGACGGATACTCTACATAGCCCAAAACTAATTACCTAACACAGTTTTTAAGGGCAGATTTAAGCAGCAACGGCGGTGATACCTCATGGAAAGACCGGAGGAAATTTGTGAGTATTCGCGATGGACGATTTTGGTATGATCCGAAAAAGATTGCAATGATTTCCGCCTTGTCCAAGTCTTCCATCATCGCCCACGGTGCTTCCATGTAATGCTTATTAAACAATCTCAAACTCTGGTCTTTCCACCACGTTGCCGCCATATTTAGATCGATTGATTGCTAATGAGTTGCTAGATCGATAGAAAGATCAATGCTAAAACGCGTTGTGTACTCACTCACAGGTGTGGGTCGCACGTAAAATGAAATTTGTAAAGGCTGTTGCTGTTGCATATTGCATTTATACAGTAAAAATAATTATTTATTTTAAAAATTTCGTAACATTATTATTCATTTAGACTTTTTACGAGTTCCTATAGGGATAGCATTGCTCCCCTGTGGGGCGTACTTGGTCTTTCGCTTATTCTTCATCTTTCTTTTTAGCCTCCTCAGAGTCTCCATCCGCTTCTCCGACTTACGCTTTGTATTCTTAATTTTGCTCTTGCATATCAGCTTTAGTTCCGATCGCTCTCCGTTATTAAACCGATACAGGACATCTTCAAGATTTTCTGTACTATGAAGAAAGAAGTCTTCCAGTCCCTCAAATCTTTTGTCATTCTTTTTAAAGAAAAACCTGTCTTTACTTTTGACTTGCTTCAGTTCCTGAATGGACTGTGTCGCTGAGGGCAAATCATCTTCATTTTCGCTGTCTGAGGAATCATACTTGAACTTTTTGCCCTCCCAAAAATTGCTCATTTTCTCTGGTTTTCGAGTTGCGTGATCATCTTCATCAGCTTCTTCGACGGCCGTACCAAAAGTACTAAGGAGACTGAATGGTTGCTGCGATGAGCTTGAAAATAGATCCTTCAGATTTGGGGCCACATGGTAAATAGCTCCTTTCGGTCCGTCTTCTTCCTTAGACTGATCGGAATTCTTCTGAACTCCTTCGGCTTTACTGACGGCCACTTCAGATGATTGTTTCTGTCCCTTAGTTTCAGCATTACCCTCTGGCTCCACATCTGTTACGTTTTCAGGATCATAGCGCTTTATAATTACGGATTTGTTAATGGAAGGTCCTTCCTTGGGTTTCAATTTCGGTGCTACTGTGGAACCTAACACGTTACTTAAAATTGAAAACATTTTTTCCTTCTCTTGCACTGAATTTTCCTCCACTTCACCGCCTTCTTCTTCTTCACGGAATCGCTCATCAAGGGCAAATCGGTTGTCATACGAGGCAAATTTTGAACTCAATTCTAAATTCCTTTCACCCCCTTTCCCCTCAAACTGGGGTCTAATTTTGAATGCATTACTATCTTCATTTTCTTCAGCCTCATCACCATCTCCGAATAAGGCCGCAGATAGTTTAGACGGCTCTTTCGATTCATTAGCTGGAGGCTGAACTTGAGACAAACTGCTTTTGATTATAGAAGACCGTGCTTGATTCAAATTTATTCGTGCTTCTAATGACTTCTGACGTACTGCATCAGAATCTCGCTTCCTAAAATTTAAAGGACCTTGCCGCTGCTCCTTGATTTCCACCTTTTTGTTGAAAGCTGAAGTATCCGAGCTCCTCTGTTTCGACTCAGCGACACCCGCAATGGCAAGCAACTTGTTTTGTAAATTACCATAAACAGGTTGTTCAGCTTCCTTGCTCACATTCCATTTTACAGATGAAGGTACGCTAACAGTTTTGACCGGAGCGATGAATGGTTTTGGCTTCTCGATAGGCCTAGCAGCACTTGATGCGATTTTTAGTAATTTCTCAGCTAGTGGGTTAGGAGTGGATTCTTCATTCTTTTCGATAATTTCCACTTCTTTTCTCTCCTCTCTTGGTGTTTCAGTATTGGCTGACTGCAATTCGGGATAAGCTAGCAGTCCTTTAAATGCGGGTAACGGCTGAACCTGATCATCTTCGGAGTCACTGGAATCGGAATCACTCTGATCCTTCTTCTTTTTCTGCTTCGAATCTCCATTTAAGGCCTGTTGTTTGCCGTTCGTCGCTCCATTAACTTTCTGTTTCTTAGCTGGCGGATCCGAGAAGGATACTGTTCCATTTGCATTCGCATTTTCAGTGCGCTTTTTACTATTCTCTTCCTGCTCCCGTTTCAATCTATCCATGAAACTCTCCTTGGCAAGCTGGACCTTCATCAAATTTCCTCGCCATTTCGTATTGTTCAAAACCTGGATACCTACAGTGATTGAAAAGGGCGAATAATTAATTCAGATTCATGTTCGTTCCTGGAAAACGACAAAGGGTTATAAGGCACGGCATAACATCCAACTCCAACTTACATTCGTGAGCATGATGCTCGTCCTCAACATCGAGACTTATGAATGCAAATGTCGCATCATTCTTCGTTTTCACTTCTACACTCTTAATATTTCCGAAATGGGAAAATTTGGAAGAAACCTCATCTTCCGAAATTTGTTCCGGCAAATTGCCCACGTAAAGACGTTTAGTTAACATGTTTAATTCGAACCATTAAGGTCCAACAATTACAGTCGACTGCAGGAAGTACAAACACGCACACAAATCCACGTGGAGCTTTGAATGCACGCGGCTACGCTTGTTGTAACAAGGATTCATCAATCGTCAAAAATCAAGACAAAAAAACTGGCAACGATGACAAAAATAATTTATTTTTCGACGCGAAATTTTATGAATGAGTATGAAAACCACACCTGTAATGAATAACAAATATAAATGTAATGCATATACATGATTGCTGTTAGACCCGAATGGGAAGTAGTCCCATCCGCGAATCTCATAACGTCAAGCCTCTTCCGTTTCTATGTTTTGTTTTCGCTATCACTATTAACTACAGTTATACAAAATAAATTATACATATAGCTACGTTAACAAATTCTCACTATTTTAGCAGCAGCAATATGAGCACATGAAAATATGACTGTACAAACTCAAACAACATTGGAATTGGGGTCAAATATAACATAATTGAGTTGACAAATCAACTGATGAAAGGCATGCATATTGAAAGCACTGGTGTTTACTGGGCATTTGCGTCGTCGATAAGAGCAACCGAAACAAAACTACCCTTTTCATCCACCTTCTCTAGGCACATGGTCCACTTATCAAGGACTGGGTCATACATTTCAACTGATGATAACAATGTGTTCTCTCCTTCACCGACATCTCCGCCAATCACGTAAATTCTTTCGTCAATACTTACGGCAGCTGCAAAGTGAAATGAAATTTATAAACCGAAATGCTTGCTAGCTGAAATTATATTTCAAATACTTACAAGCTGATTTCCTGGGTCGGTTCATTGGACTGATTTGTGTCCACGAGTCTTCGCGTGGATCGTAGACTTCTGCAGATTTCATATTGGAAATATCATTTTCAGGGTCAGTATGGCTATGAATCCCTCCACCTCCGATGGCATACAATTTATCATCCAGAACGGTAACTGCATGACCCCACCGCTCGTTCATCATGCTCGCCACGAATTTCCATTCATCCTTGTCCGGATCGTAGCATTCGACGCTGTTCAGGATGCCCATTTTTGGTTCTTCACTATCGTCCTGTGATCCATATCCTCCGCACTGCCAAGAAAATGACTACCTGTAACTTTATACCCACGGAAGGATAAACTTTTTAACTGATCGTGAACTTACGACATAAATTTTTCCATTAATGACCCCCGCCCCAAAAGAATGTCGTGCTCTTTGAAGGTAATCTGTCTCTTCCCACTTGGAGACCTTTCTAACTACTGACAATTTTTCAGCACAATTAACGGCTTCATTTCCACAAGGACCTTCAGCACCTCCGAACTGGAACAGTAAATAGGTCAAATTAAGACAAGCTTCACCATAAAGACTTAATATTTCAATCCGTGCCGAACTTACAGCGTAAATGTAATCCCCCAATACAACAGCTTGAAAATTCGTACGCTCCTGGTGCATTTCCGGGCCTTTGTACCACCAGTTCCTCTCCTTCGGGCCAGCTTTAAAAAGCAGTGCGTCAGTAATATATCGCGTTTCCGTGGAGCTGCTATTTTCTTGCTCAAATGTTGTTATTCCTCCCAGGGCATATACCCGCCTTTTCTGGGGCACCCAAACTAAAGTGGGGTAACTGGATCCGATGAATGGCCGAAGTATTTGTGGCTCTATTTCGCCCAGATCTGTGGCCGCCAGACGGACTTGACCGTCATCGCCAGTGCGGAAGTAGACGATTTGATGCCCACACCCGAGAGGATGGGGATTATAATTTCTTTGAACTGGAGAACTTGAAATGTCTGCGGGTGTCGCTGTTGGAGTAGAGGAAGCTGGAGATTTTTGCCATGTCACCTTCTTTCCCACTGCCGGACCATTATGAATTTCAGGTGAAGCGCTAGAAGAATTGCTAGAATTCGAGACCTTCGGTTTCTCCACAATAAATTGTTGCTTCTTGACTCCTCCCGTACTCTTACGTGCCACAGATTTTATAACAATGGGAGTGACGGCCTCAGCCGGTCGGCTTCGTTTCTCCGGTGGTTCATCTGACCTCGATGGTACAACAAATGATTTCAGTTGGCTCAAATGTCCATGACCATTCGCAGACGGAGTCACAGTTGGAGAATTCGTATTGGCATTGGAAGCATGGCTGGATGGCAATGTAACATTTCCTGAGTCATTGTCCTGAGAGGTAAGCACTGTGTTTGATGAACTTCGAGCAGAATTTTTCAGTGAATCCCTTGGCGAAACGTTTGCCACACCGTTAGCTATCGGACTGCCCTGCTTCGGCGAAGATTTCTGCTCCGGAGGTATGACTGCCTCCTTTTGCCGCAGCACTTCCTGTAAAATGTTTGAACAGGCAATGCTATTCAAGACTCTTTCAGATTCAAATTTTCGCTTGAGAAATTGGGGTGACAGTGACTCAAAGTCCAACTCTTTGATCAGATCTGGCGCATCCCGTGCTCTTTCCTCTTCATTGAACTTGAGCCACTTCAGTACACAATCAAATATCTCTTCTTCGTCATGATTCATTCTCTCCGGAACGTTTAGTATTCCAATCACCTGCAAAGTTAGTATCAATAAAACTTAAAAATTATAGGTCTAAGATCGTCGTCAACAAAAACACACCTTCAAAAACTTACATCTTCCTTTCTCATATCCAAGAACTTTGGTGTCCTCAAATAATACAAGTAGTCCTGAATCACATGGAAAATAACTAAATCTATCAAGTCACCACATTTCTGCGTTCTAGCGAAACGAAATCGTCGGTCCCAATTCCCATCATCGATGTGTAGCATCATATATGCACTACATTTTTCTGTAACCCCTACCACATCCAGTATCAGATTGGCTTGATACAACTTTTCCACATTCTCCTCCGTAATGTCCAGCCTTCCCTCATAAATGTACCTAAAACACATAAAATTATCGTAAAACTGAGTAACAATCCATAATTTCGACGAAGAAACACAAATCTAATACTTACTCCAACAGAATTTTAAGCATCTTTGGATCCACCATCACCTTCAGCTCCCCAGTTGGCGGCGATTGGGCCAGGACAAGT
Organism: Bourletiella hortensis; assembly: GCA_034694225.1. Lineage (NCBI taxonomy): Eukaryota > Metazoa > Arthropoda > Collembola > Symphypleona > Bourletiellidae > Bourletiella > Bourletiella hortensis. The sequence continues at coordinate 10,165 of JAQFYD010001441.1, forward strand.
TTTTGCCAAAAATATTTCGATGTTAAGGCCAATATCGCTCGGTGAGCATGAAACTCTTCGTTTTTTGCTTTCAAAACTATATCGCACAGTAATCGCGACCTGTTGAAGAAATATATTCCAAACCATTACATCCATTAACTGTGCCTAATCACATGGAACAATTTGTTCTAAAAAATGCGTATTTACCTCCACAGCTCCTGCAAATGGTCTTTCCGAAATATATCTTTGATATGATTTGTCTCCGCCGTATCATCAGTGCTACCATTTTGACCCACACTGCTGGGCTGCTGGACTCCATTGACCTCCGAATTACACGCCATTATCAACATACGAAATTTTCGACAATCAACAGATTAATACGGAATGCAACAACACCGGCGACTGAATGACTTTATAATGACGCCGTGACATTAAAATGGCGCCTGAAACCACCACGAGAAAGTGAAATCGTCATCTTGCAAAAATATTGGGCAACTTAGTTAATTTCTTGCAGTTTCACAGTTACTTTATATTCCAGTCCCATAGACAATCAGTACAGAAAGTTGTCTGGAAAGCAATTTTGGAGCCTATAGCATTGTGCCTTTCCCTCTCAGTTTTTTGCGGCTCAAGGATACAGAAGTATACTTACAGAAGCCATCATTTAATGGGTTTCAACCATGTTGAGCAGATGAAAGCATTACAGAATTCATTTTAATAATTCTAAATACAATGTTAGGACTAAAACTACTACAACAGACAACGTAATGGTCAGAGTACAAACAATAGCTATAACCATTCCCGATCCATACCAATTAAGACAGGCTGAAGGCTGAATTTCACAGAAGGTAAAATTCTGAAATTGAACACGTCAAATCATTATAACTTGCTCCATTGAATTCGTAGTTCACTATTAAAAAACAGTTTTGCGATTCTAACCAATAGGAATCCCATAGACATGACCAGAGCCTTATATTCCACGGTGAAATCCAACGGAAACTGCATTCCAAACACAAACCCGGACGTTTTCTTTTCTTGCGTGATTACGTTAAAAGTCCCGACAATGTACTCATTCGAATCCTCAAGATTGACATAATACAGTTCTACTGCTGTCTTCTTGTCGATCCGAGGATGAAAACATGAGACATTTGAAGGCCCTTTGACCCTCATGATTTCACTTCCGGTGGCGTCCAAAATGTGATACTTGAGTCCTTCACGCTCAGCCTGCTTGATTTGGCCCATAAGTTCGCCAGTGCCGGTATATATTGTTGCATTCTGTTTTTAGGGAAAATGCTGCTGTACTTTCGAATTTATGAAGTAACTTGAGAGGTTCGAACCAACTTCTCACATTGCCTTTACATTTGGATCCCAAACAACATAAACCCCAAGTGTTGGATCTTTTTAACGTCAGGAAATGCTCTCCCTGGTCGTCTACAAGCTTCAGCTCAAAAGGTCGGCTTGACCCATGATGATAGGAACATTCTTGTGCAATATATAGATAGCGACCAAATGCGTCTACGACATTGTAAAACCGGGATAATCTGTCATCTTCTAATGCTATTTAGTCAACCCATGTGATTAGCAACATTAGTTACTGCTTCTGCTTAGCAAGTGTGTAGACAGTCATGAGGGCAAGATGTACCTGTTTCTGATTCTATATAAAGTGCCGGGGTATCCTGCAGGCCGTTGATTCCCTTAGGAATTGTCCACACATTTGAATGCGATACTGAAAGTACTGAGAAAAACTGGATTTCAAAGGTAGTTCACCCTACATTTATAACAAGGTATCATTTTACCATTGGGGTATGGAACTCGTGGTCCTGGCGAACTTTCACTTGCTTTCTCTTCGGAGGACACATTTTTGGCGGCGGCTTCCTCGAACAGCAGTTGGTTCCGTGTTCTGATTCTCTTAACAAGTATCGTAACTCTATCTTTGTCAAGATGCCTCATTGAATGTGGTGATGTGATGATGGAGTGGAGAAAGTTATGAAAAGATTAGTAGTTAGAATAGAAGCAATAACAATTACAATTAATAGTAAT
>JAQFYD010001442.1:0-12176 GCA_034694225.1 Bourletiella hortensis
CTGGGTTATGCCTGATTTTAATGTTGCCGGATGTACAATGTGTGGAGAAGTAGTTAGATGTCATTGTTGTTATTGAGGCGGAATTTAGAGTCACATTAAAACTTTGTCGTTCCCGTATTTGCTCCTACTGCTGCTGCTGCTGATGCTGCTGCTGTTGCTAATCTCTTCCCGAGTTGACTTGCAAAGGCAGGCAGTTTAGATATAAAAGCTTTGCTTCGTTTGACTACATAATGGAATTATTGATGATCCTTTGCGTGATGGCATGGCCATATATAACGTAAAGCCATCTGGATTTTATAACTTGTTCTCACTACCATCATGGATTCAGATGAGTTGGGAAGAGGATGAGGAGGAGGAGGATGAGAAGAAGAAGGGAGAGTGACTACAGCTGAAGCAGCACTAGGGTCTTCTTTCTATCCCATCGGAAATTGAAAGCATGAAATTTTCAATTTGTAGAAATGATTGTGTAAAATTTCTCCTCTAACATGAAGTGAGCGTAATTCAATTTGATTGAGTACACTTGGTGCTCGGTCATCTCTCACACAGTGGAAAATTAATGAAGGACTAAATGAATAGTATAGTAGAATCCGACGTTTCCATCGTCCATCATGGCAGTGAGGTATTTTTAATCTTGTGGACGGACAGGGATGGAACATGAGTAATCCATAGCATTGTTGTATGGTTGCAGACTTTTAGATGATTAAATTTGATGGCAGCTATGATCACCGTCATCAAGAGATGAAGAAGAAGAGGAGAATGAGCAAGATGAGATCAAAAATAATAAATTTTTGGAGTGTACTGCCTGCTTGCTTACACGTGAAGCTTGTATCATGTGGTAAGGGCTACATGGCCGCATGTATGAAGGCTGTAATTGTGTTTTGGAGGGGTCGGGTTTTTTAAAAGGCCGCGCAAATAATGTCTCTGCCATGTGAAAAAAGCATAAAAACAAACTAAGAGAGATATCAAGATATAAAGAACTGAACTATGTCATCAGGAGAACATCTTGAACCTTAAACTTTGTCGTTATGAGGGGTAGTATAAGGGAGGATTTTTGTAGCTCATTTCCTTTGCATCTTTGCTGTGTGTGTCCAGTTCCCATCCAGCTTTTTGATGTCTGCTCATAAATATCCGCTTATCTAGCATGGCGGTGGTGACAGGGAAGGTCTTTAGAAATGGATATGTTTTGTCCTTCTACTTCTTCTTATGTCTCTTCTTCATCTCACCAACCTGAGAGTTTGACTTGTCAGCCCGATTTATCCTCTGGATGACGTATACTTAGGGTACAGACAATTATTTTTTACCCCATCTTTGATTCACGACGTTGTATTAGGCAGAAGCAACCAAAGCATGGCTGCCAGTCTTCCTTGTCCTCTTTTGTTGTTCTCGTTGTTAACATTTTTCTCCGACCCCCTTCTGTCTCTTCAATAAATGTACGTTCCTATAGAATGGTGAGCGAGGCTTGCTCATGTCCATAGGGGCCATAAGTGGAGGCTTCATTTGATTCCATGATTTGCATCTTTCTATCTCTCTCTCTCTCTGTCATTTGAACCGCCGCTACATTACAGATACTCTTCTCATGCTTATTCCTCTCTATGACAGATATGTCACGAATATCCGTAATAATAATTCTATTTGCTCCACTTAAAGCCACTGAGAATCATGATGGTGACGATGGAAGTGGTAGTGATTGTAATGCCCGGAGGATACAAATCATGACGCTGCTACTTGCTACGGTTCAGTGAAGCGGTAGAGAGTCGTCAGAATGTGATCATGGTTTTTATGGAAGGGGGAGAAAAACTGTGGAAGAAATATGGGAGTTAAAAGGTCATGTTTGAAAATAGATAGTAGGAGGAAAGAGACGGGTCAGTCATATAACGTGTGGGAGAGGGTTTAGGCAGGGAATAAAGAGGGTCATTCCTTTACTGTAATGACCATGTCGCTGCACTTTGATATTCATCGGTATCTGTAATAGTGCGCCTGTGTGTGTCAGGACAATATCGGCAGACCTCATGCGGAAGAAAGTACGTTCCCTTGGTCTTCTTCCCCCTGTGTGAAAGTCCCCAAGTCATCTCATCATTTCCACAGAGGTTATAGAGCTGTCGACAGTGGACAGGATGAAATGGTTAAAGGCCTTGGGGGTCCTGGAATCCCGTCTTGGAGGGAATTGCACAGAACTGACTCATACAGATACGAGAGGACGACTACGACGACAGCATGAGGACGGAAAAGGTGCTTTGTGTTGTTAGAGGAAGATTTGATTTTTTTCTGGGTTACAACAACTATGTGAAGGGAAAGAGTGGGCAGAAAATTTGTCTGTGTTTGTCTCTACGTGGAGACATGGGAAAGTTTTATTGGAATGGATCAAGGTTGTGTGTTGTTCAATCTTGAGAGCATTGTAAAATGCAGAGTAGGCAAGCCGGTTGTTATTTTTCACGTTGAAGGACTCACTAGTGTTGTTGTTGTTGTTGCTGCTGCTGCTTTGCAGAAAAGATCAGCTATGCTATACACAGAAGGGCTTTCCCTTGCTTTTTGACGACTGCTGCTGCTAGAGTAGCAATGTTGGTGGTAAAGCCTCCTATGTAACAAAGTATGTGTAGAACGACTACGGCAACGGGAAGGACATAGAATAGGCGAGAAGGAGAATAGATTTGTGAGTAAGTTTGTGTGTGTTAGAGAGTAAGAGAGAAAGAGAGAGAGCTGGGGAGATGCATTGTAGAACCCTTTCTCACTCGTGCTCTCCCTATGTTCTTTCTCTCATCGATTATTTCGGTAGTCAGCCGGCTTTTTCATTTCCTTACGATTCAAAAAATTTCCCCCTTCTACTCATTTCCATGGTTTTGTAGTTCATATGCATGATATGGGTTGATACTGTGCGCCAAGGTAACAGTATAGGTGAAAGCTTCAAGCGCATACATTACCGACGTTATTTGTTTTTCCCGTCGCCTGGGTCGTAGTTGTCGTTCGCAGAAGAGTCTTCTTGCTCTTTTCCGTCCTTTCTGTTTTTGCTCTTGAGATGTTGTGAGCTTTCGTTTCGCGTGTGTACATGAGATGGTTGGAAAATCACGTAAGTGAATCAGTATCATTGCGTTGCTTTAGTATGTGTACGAGAGAGACTTTGTAGGTCGCATTATGGGGTCGTATATATGGTTTATGTGGCGTCGTTTATAGATTCCTAGTGCCATTTCCCGTGGTATGCACACCCCCTGAAGTACACATTTGGGGGAGTAGTATAACACACATAGCTGAGCACACATGTATAGCGAGGCATATGTCCACAGTAGCACCAAGACACTTTTGCACGAGTCATGCTTTTTACCATGTTCTGCGGGTAAACATGAAAAAATGTAGAAAAGAAAGACAGGAATAGCGTGGAAAGCTGTACAGTTCTCTATTCAGTCAAAAATAATGATCTGGCACACAAAGTTTGTTTGCAAAACATGCCTCCTCTCAGCACGGACTTTGGGAGAGCTCACAGTGGGAATGTGAAAATTTGGGCCAATAATGTATTTGATGGACAGTTGTTGGAACTGGAGGGAAATTATATGAGCCGGATGTTTCCCTTCATGTTTAGATAATATGAAGAAGGAGGAGATCATACGGTACTTGTTTCTTTTCATGGTATTTGGAGCTGATGCGTATAACGATATGATGATATTGGAATGGAATAGGAGCTGTTGGGCTCAGCGATGGATGGATACAGTTTTAGTAATGGAGTAGCTAGCTACTAGTACAACAATAGTATAAATAAAAAAAGGTTTTCCTTCTTCCATCCGCCGGTCGAAAGCTCATGTACATAAGTATAAGAAGAAAAAAGGCTAAATGGGGAAAATATTGCGGAGAGGGAAAGAGGGAGCTTTATTGTCGGTAGTGTACATTTGTGTGCTATGCGTGGAGACAGAAAACAAACGGGCAAAAAGAGGGAAAGGAAGAGAAAGCAGGGAAAAGAGGAAATGCAACATATAATTTTATATGTTTATACGCTAGTGGTAGAAGTAGCAACAGCAGGAGGGAATAACAGCGAGAGAAATAGAGAGAGTGAGCCTGAGTTCAGAGTTCGATTTCCATTGTGTCACCTGATCCGTTCCCATCTTGTCTGTATTATTGAGCGCTAATGGAAGGCTGAAAGGAACTGGAAACTCCATTATTTCTCTCTCTCTCTCTCTCTCTCCCTCTTACTCGCTCTAGCTTCTACTAATTGTGAGCTCTCTATACTTGCTGGATTTACTACTAGTAGTAGTAGTAAAAGAGAGGAGGGAAAGGTGGGTGAAACATATTGCGAATTAGTAGGCCTAGACCTGTATTAGTGCCAATGCCATTGGTCTATGCGATACTCACATCACAGACGGAATTCATAGTCAAAGCGAGTGGAAGATGTTTGAGAGAATGAGCGATAGTAGCATTGCTAAAAGAAGTGAAATAATTGGCACATTGTGAGGATTATTATTATTATTCATACCGAATGACTGTATCCATGTTGCCATTTTAGTATTCACATTAACGGTCCTCCAAACTTCACCTGTATTGCGTTGTGTAAAAGGGGGAGTTAGCTAACTATCTGAAGATGCTATTGTTTGTCCTGTGTAAAAGTACAGTAATAATAATAATAACAAAAGATGCGAGTCATGTTCACTGTTGGGGTCTCCATCGTTGTTGCAGCATTATTGTATTGTGTAGCCGTTTCAAGTATGTGCTATTATTATTGTAGTAGTATAGGAATGCACTGTGTAATTGTCGCCTAATGATGATTAGCATGAAGAATGGGGTGGTATTTGTACGACCTTGGTTTAATTAGGATAGATATTGTTTGATACGTCCATATACTAGCGTTGTACAGAAAGAGCGTCGTTCAGTCTTTTGAAAAAGGGTTACAATGAATAATGCTGAACACATGGGGATGATGATGATGATGATGAGAAGTAAAATTTAAAGCCGACTTTTTTCTTGTGTATTTCAAAAGTATTAAGCAAGTGAGTGAGCAAGCAAGCAACAAGCTCTGCAGTGCTGGTGCTCAACTCCGGTCAGGTGTATGTAAGTTGTGGTATTATTGAGCATATGAGGCTTTACTTGTCTCTGTTACTGGTCAGTCATGATAAATGGCGGAAGGAGAAGGGGATTAAAGGAGTTAAGTAGGTTTCAAAAATGGTCTTTGCATCTATAGAAGATGTTAGTTTGGAGGAGTAATGCTTTGGGAAAATGATGCGAATAAAATATGCTCACATTGAGATGAAGATATTTATATGGAGCTTTTTTACCCTTGTATGCACAACACACACTAATCTTCTGTGGGGCTAGGAGGAAAAGAAGGAGAGGAGATGACATTGTTGGCGATGACGAGGCGACGGTAAAGCAGCTAGGAAGAGAAGATGAGGAGGGTGAAAGAATAATATGAAGTACGTGTCATCCGTGAATTGATGAGCAGCTGAGTCGAAACGGAATAGAGATATGAGCTTGAGTGTGAGTGTGTGTGCTAAGAAGTATGAGAGAGAGATATGCGTAGTCATGCACTATGTGTTTGCGTTCAGTATGTGACAACGACAAGTTGACCATTTGGATGAGCTCTGAATGGAAGGGCTTTTTTTATGTGAGCTCATGGACCTCCTACTGTCTTCGCAAGCTTGATGCGATGAGCTTCATTTTTCAATCAGACATCTCCACAGAATTCATATTGTGATGATCCTGTCTGCGTATATGATAGTAGTAGTACGTGCTTCTTCACTACTAGCAGTAACTTATGACCATGTGATGAAGGTATTTTTTTCTATGTGGCGATGCACCACTGCTACTACTACTACTATGCCTCTAATGCTACTTCCTACGACTACTGGTGGTGGTGGTACTACTGCATTATTCCTTTAATGTGCCCCTTTTTTCTCTTCCGTGAGCAAGCATGTTGTATGAGATTTGAGATGTTGGACCAGTAGTGCAGAAGGTTTCCTCAATATGTAGAGAAAGAATGCTGTGGAATTCTAATGATGACCATGGCATTCCTTTGGAAAAATCCGATACTACTTTTACATGTACGATTTCATGTCTTATATGTATGCTAGAGTCTAACCTGATTTGTTTCCTGTAATGCCCTTTGTTCTCGTTGCTGTTGTTTTTAAATTTGTCCCTGCTTCCTTCAGTGACAGAGATCAATTTTTTAGGCTTGTGAGAGAGAGACAAAGATGGGAAGAGAGTTGAAAAAGATAGACATTTTATTTCGGTCATTGCCTCCCGTTGTGATACAACTTGTTCTAAGGATGATGAAAGCAGTCACATTTGTATCTTTCAACGAAACTATGCACCAGGATATTTCAAAGGTACTACTATTACTGCTGCGTACGTACACGTACGTGTACTTACCATGGTCCGTGAGTAGCCGTAGCTATAGCTCTTGTCATTCCTTATTATTATTATTTGTGCCAGGAAAATTTGAGCTATATTACAAATGAATTATCTGACATTCATTAAATAGTCGTAGCACTACTTTCTTCTACTTGGACTTCTCTCCTCTCCGTATTATTATTGTGTGAACAACTTGTACAGTTCTGGTGATGATGTTGATGATAGGGGAGCTAAGAAGAGGATACGGAAAGATGACATTAATTGAGAAAAGAGTATGATGGTGGTGAGAAAGTTTGCTGTTTAAAATTCAACTGCTGTGAAGCCCCTAGAATATTTAATGAGGAAGGGATGGATGCTGTTATGAAAAGCATTGTGATGGAAAACATTCTACTCTGTTGATCTTATTAATTAGTGGAAGGAAGGAAGCATCTAAAGTCTGTCGCACACAAGGGGGTGAGTCAATTGAATTGTTTGTGAAAGCATCAGCAGCATTATTGTCGTTCACGTAATAATAATAAAACTTGGCCATTGTCATGCTAAAATCTTCCTTGTAAATGAATGATAATTATGTGTATTTAAGAAAGAGGAATTATGCATATTTTTTCTTCTTCTAACGCATGAAGGATGGTTAAGGGAAGCCAATAAATATTATCAAGTCTCGTGAGGGATCATGCTTGCATGTAATCCTAGTCATAGCTACGTGTCATTTTGCTGTTGGATAGTCTGCTGTAAATGAGAGCTTACCTTATCCATCCCATGTTTTTATTCTTGTTAATGAATTTAGCTAACTTAAAAACGGAGGAAGAAAGGAGAGGAGACGACGATGATGATGATGATGATGATGATTAAACATGAAGTCGGACTCTGTACATAATTATCATTATCGTTCATCCTCGTGTGAAGAATGTTTTGAGGATTGCTTGCTTCCACCAGTGTTATGTTGTGGTCATAGGCAAAGCTGAACTTGGGTAAGGAAGGGAGCAAGGGGAAAAGGTAGCCAGGTAGGGTCGTATTTCTTCTGTGGATGCTATTTTCCTAACAATAATGATTATTATATGAGAAGCAGGGCTAGTCGGGTCTATAGTACATGATTCTCCTCATAAGGAAGAAGAATATCTAGAAAGTTTTCAGATGATTACGGAGAAGTTGGTAAAGAGAGAAGAGGAAATGTCTCGCCATCATCATCTTTGCAGTTCCGGGCGAACCCGTGAGGCCATTGGATCGTTGTTATATTCACCTCACAGAGACATCATGTACATGTGTTCGTATTGATCCGTGATTTCCGTTCGAATGGATGGTGGTAGAAGAACTCATAACATGAACTTGAGTAGCTAGGGCTCTGTAAGGCTTCAGACACAGACTTATAATGTAATAGGATATTCTGCTGCTGTAACTCATCATCAGTTGGTTGAGATTCCCAATTTGATTCAATTTTATGGGCATTATGGCCCTTATGAGGTCGCATATATGAGAAGAGTGGGAGATGGAGCTTTAATTTCCTCCTGTAGCTAGTTTTCATGGCTGTCTTAATTATTTTCTGTTGTCATAGATTTCCTACCTCTCTCTTCCCTGTTTCTCTTGAAGATACAAATTTGTAGCCATGGCGACCTTAAAAATCTTCTCATAGGGCACTATTAAAGATTCGGATGCGTGTAGGAATCCTAGCAACAGATTTATGATACTACTCACTTGTTTACCTGGATGGGATACCATACGGTTGGAACTTACTTTTGCGTAGTCATTTGTATTCCAGTGGTGGCATTTTATCGTTATATGACTCCACTTCGGTGTGGTCGCCCCAAATTTCTGTACTACACCTTAGCTCCTTCCTCTATAAGGTGTATTACAGGTGTAGTAGAAGTTTACTGCGGCAGTGTTTCAATGTTTATGCTTAAAATACATAAGGAAACTTTGAAAGAATCCCTTTTGAAACTTCTTTACAGTGGGTATGCTGTTGTGGGTGCTTGCAATAGTGTCTGCGATTATGATACTGATGATAATGACAGTGATGATGATGAAGGAATTGTTGGTGGATTAGTAAAGTGTCATAAATCATTAGGGTGGCTATTCTGTATTACTGTTAAGAAATGATCAGAGTACTTGCATCTGTCTGTCTGCCTGCCTGCTCGCCTCACAGTCCATAAATGTGTTATGCAATCTATGTGCTTTATCGATGAATTTGAAGGGACAGAAGGATACGATATAGTAAATAGACAGTGCTCTTGTTGTGTTGTTGTATGTGAAGGAAACGAACGAACTGATTTATTATGTTTCGACTGTACTGTCCAACATTGTAAATTACACTTGAGTGTTCAATAATGAATAATATTTTTACTTTGGTTAAGTGGTTCTACGAGAGAAATGGCTGGTAATGGGGACAAGAAGAAGAGTGTGGATTTGACTGAAAGACCTGTACATGTAAGATTTTCCTGTCACATGTATACTAGCTATGCGGTAGCCCCTGTTCAAGTACTGTCTTCTTATTCGGGCCATCATTTATCATCATCATCATCGAGAAGAACATGAACATGGTCTTATTTTATTCCTGTTATGTACACACTTGAACTTGCACAGTGGTGATTATGATTATGATGAGGATGATGATGATGACTGTGAGAGATGGACGGGATGAACAGCATCATTGCCCTCAACGTTTTTTTATTTACCTTTGAAATAGCCCGAGAAGAAGCAGAGGAAGAAGACCTGTTGAGGCCAGTTAATGTGACTCACCACTTTATAGCTGCTCCGTATGAACTACAGCCCTCTCCTCCTAAAGTATAGCAGTTTCCGATGAGCAACTTTTTAATTCTTGCTGTTGTTGGTTGAGATTCAAATCGAAGGCACTTGATTCCCTTTTATCTGCTCCTTGTGTAGCTATGTATTCCAAGTCAGGCTTGTCCCTTACTTGGCATTATTTGAATGTGAACATAATTTTGTTTGACTGGACGCTTCTATTACTATTGCGTACTAAAATGATCTCTTGCCTCGCCTTGAGCTAACAGGATGATGTTAGTAAGTAGTATTTTCCGAAGTGTGCCAGCTGAATTGACATGTGTTAATGGATGTGAAAGAATGGGAGATTTTTTGAGAGGAACATTAACTTGGTGCTTTACTGTGGAGGATGTTATAGTCCCATTGTAATGCAGTTATGTAGATGTACGCTAATCGGACTTCCATTTAGAACTAATCAAAATTGTGTATTCCCGTTAAAATATGTATGGTGGGAAATGATTTGGAGTTTTTATCACCCATGACATAGCCTCTTTGCCTTTTTATAATAGTAGCTGCGTGGCATGCATGGTCAGCCCTGGAGTGAGCAGTGTCACTATAAACGTCGGCCCATTGTTACGCTAAGGGAACTGTTGTGTTCCATTAGAGACCCTATGATATCCTTATTTTTTGGGGCGATCATGAGTACAATATGAGGCACTAATTCTTAATGCAGATGATGGGAGAGGGAGGGCAGTGCATTTAAAGCTATATCAGATTTCTTCCATATGACAATTTGTTTTCCATTTGCTAGTATTGTTGGGATAGAGTAAAGGTTTTAGGGATATCTTCCTCCTAATATTCCATAGTGTTCAACAAGTTGAAGAGGAGGGCTGGATGATTGTGATTAGTTGACTTTTTAACCATTAAGGGTGTAAAGTGAGAAGAGAGCTATGAGGGATGGATGGATAGATACTAGATGTTCTTGTGTGAATAATGTAAGTAAAGCAGGCAGAGAATGATTAAAGGATGGGCCAAAGAGCAAGTTTTTTACCGTCCTATTGTTGTAATGCAACTTAGGTGTCTCTCAGATAATTATTATTGCGAGGGAAAAAATTATTGTGCTTGAGTTAATACGAATACTTACTTACTTACTTGGTCAGCGTTTGGCCTAGAAATTAAAGAAATTCCATTGACTCTGAGGATGATGCGGTATTGATTGAGATGAGGGTTTTAAAAGAGCTTGAGGAACGAAGTTTTGTAAAGTTGAAGTTGAAGAAGATTATTTCATTTCCCCATAGCCAGCCAGGATAAGTAAGTGAATGGTGGTAATGATGGGGCTGTGAGGAACATTACCGTGAAGAGGGTAATAATAATACCATAGAGGATGAACTCATGGTGGTGGTGGTCATGTAAGAAAACTTCAAGGGTGAAGGTTAGGCATGTAACATTGTAAGATTAGCCCTGTGATAACAACGATTATTTGGTCAGAAGAGCCTTTAGCAAAAGGAGATCAATTATTATTGAATCTTCTCAACACATATGCGTGTGTAACTTGAACAATGAGGTAAAGACAAGTAATTCACTTACTTGGATTTCAACGGAGCTACGATGATGCAATAATAATTATAATGAAGATTTGCAGAGCAGAGGAATTTTAATTTTTTGGGAGAATAATGAAATTTGTAGTTACGTGCGCTTCTGCGTCCGGTCTGAGGCTCAGATTTGAGAAGAGAAGTACTGGTGGTAGTGGTCCAGTATAGAGAACATGCCTTTTCTGTTGTTATTTCTATGCATCCCATCCTGATAATTTTTTTCGCTCTTGTTTGGTGTTGTTGAAGATTGTAATTTTTTTGTTGATGCAGATATAGCTTGAGGGGCTTATGGTTTCTTACAACCATCACCTTCAGTTCATCTCTGTCTCTCTCTCCGTCTTTCTATACTACTCGCTCCCAAACTTTTGTTCCGAGACTGCTGTAGGCATTGCTCGTGATTCCTTGAAAAGTTTGAGTTGATGACGGGTTTTGAAGTGGTACTGGTGGTAGATTCAGTGCTATGGGAGAATCCATTGAAGTTTATCACACGACGGTTTAAAGAACAAGAATATTTTGTAAAGAGCTGGAGTTTAGAGTAGGCATAAATGCAGATAATAATAAGGATGAAGACGGGAGTGCCCATAATGGTCGGTGTAGAGCCGGAGGTTATTGCTAGAAATCTACTACTATGCTATAACCAAGCGGAATCCTCATCTTTCTTTCGTTCACATATCCTTTATTTTTTACTCCTCTCTCTCTCTGCCTCTCATCCTTAGCTCCACCATCTATTCATTTCCATAGTTGTTCTATATGATGGTTTTATGACTGGAAAAGGCAATGGATTGCTTTAAGCTGGAAGGCAAAATGAAGGTTCTTATGGACTTAGAAGGACATTATTATAATTACTGTTAATATTATTATAGTCTGGAAAATACTTGTTTCCATTATGTATTCTGGTGGCGGTGGGCCGGTGTGGATAAGGAACAGAGTTAGCTGCAGTTTTGAACTGACTTATTTCTGCCCATTAATTCTCTCTTCTTGTGGGTCATCAGAGAGACACCATGGTGATCGTATGAAAATCCTCGGATCATGTGAAACACATCATCGTCATCATCATTTACAAGGAATATACAAGCGTAGGACAGATCTTAAACGGGCCTTTTAGCTTGTGAGGGTCGTCTTGACTGTCATTATGTGTCTTGGCTTGAATCTTTTTCCAGTTGTGATTTACCTCGAGATAAAAGGGAGACTAGAAAAATGTGTACGATTTCTGATTCTTTCTCAGTTTTTTCTTCTTCTTGTTGTTGTTGTTGTTCTGGATGAGTCCTTTGCTGTACCGAAGAAGTAAGAAAAGGTTGAACTCGGTGGCATTTTCATTATTCAGGACACATAATAAACTCTAGTGGATAAGGTCTCCTCGCTCTTTTCTTCTTCTTCTTCTCCTTCTTTTGCCTTTAGTTATCTCATGGAACATATGTGTGGATCCGTCATTGTTGATAGTTGCATAATATGTATGCACTGTCGTTTCCAGTACGTTTTTTCCCTTGAAATTAGATACGGATGGATCCGACAGGGACAGGAATGCAGAGAATTTTTCAGTACACG
>JAQFYD010001443.1:0-12174 GCA_034694225.1 Bourletiella hortensis
AAAAAGCCACTCAAGCTGGCAATGTGAATAAAAATGTAAGATATTCTGGTCATACAAAGTCTTACAATGGGTGTTTCATACAAGAGCAGAGAGAGAGAGAGAGAGGGAGCAAAAGCGCATTATAAGACCGTCGCATGGAGGTACTCAAACTTGAACAATGCTCTGTCCCTTAACTTCAAGTCGTCTTGTGTACAAGCTTACTACTACTAATAATAATAATGGTAATAATGCTAGTTTACTGGGAACCCACAGTACATAGGTTTACTACTCCAGTGCTTTTATACCTGCTATAGTAGCATGAATACATGTGTGTGTGAGTGTGTATCACAGGTCCGTTCATTCAAATATTTTTTTTTCAACTTCACACACACATACACACAGCCTTATTACATGTGTAAAACTGTGTTAAAAGCAACTCGAAAAGTCTCGCTGTTATGTACTTAAATGATGACTATTAACTATCCTGCAGAGGGATTTTGTTGTTGTCACCATGGATGCTGCTGCTGCGGTGTTGTAGAAGTAGTACTTCTATAGTATAGCATTAGTGTTGTGCTACTACAACATTAATCGCCTGTTCATACAAAAGGGAAACTACTTGGAATAGAGAATTGAACAAAAAAATAAACTTGCTACTTGTAACGTGTGAATGGGTGAATAAAGCTCGTTGAGAGCCTCATGTCTTCAACAGTTTCCCAATCAAAACAACAGGGACAATATAATGCTAATTGAAATCTTTTTTTCACGTCATTACAGTAGCTATACGGCACTCCTAACGAGGATATAGTAGCAGTATAGCAATAATATTAATTTCTCTCCCTTCCCTTTCCTTACTACTCGCTAACAACAACAATACTAATAAGTGCTACATTATCACGCACTCCCTTCATACTAGTGGAGGCACTTGAGCTCAATCAGCTTACACATTGTAAACACACAGGTTAACAATATAATAATGATACACGCCATGTAGAATAGAAGGGCTAATAATAATCATTATCATTGGCGGCGTTCCGTCCCACCTTCTATAATAGATTAGCTTGCTACCGTTCGTGTAAGCCTTTATAAGGTGGTAATAATGATTTTCAAGAATATAATGGTAAATAAATAAAATAGGTAAACCTACCCCTTTTATGTGGATCGTCCCTCGATGATGGTGGGAGCGGTGCGGATAATGGGGTTGTCGGTGTAGGAAGACCTAAAGGAGGCCCAGCTGCAGTTCCAGGATACCATGCCCATCCAGCAGCACTCACCGCAGCAGCTTGTCCATTGAACATACGTAATTTATCATAAACTGAATCCGCAGATCCACCTCCTGATTGTTGCTCCTTTTGTGCAGCCAAATTCCTTAAGACTCGATTTATAGATGATACCTATTCAGGAGATAATATCAACTATTTTATTCACACAAATACAATCATAATTATTCCCAAGGTCTATAAAAACCATAGTACTGAACAATAGCTAAAGAGGAAAGAGAAGGAGGAGGAGGAGGAGGGGGAAAAGACTATGAAGATTTTAAATTACAGAGGGAATTGATTTTTTTCCCATCCCTACAATTTAAAATTCATTCGTGTGGTAGGTTGTAGTAGTTGCTTGTGGATCATATACAGTTTGTTAATACAGACATCCACATAATTTTCCTCCAGGGAGCTCTCATTTTAAATTGAATGTTCCTCTAATTGAATAACATGGAAATTGATGGACTAAAGCCCACAACAGATTTCCTTCATACTCCGTAGGGAGATTTACATGGTTTTTCTCAAGTACCGCCTTATGGCCACTTCTCAACCGTAACTACATTCAATATATTTTATGAATTCATCATCATGCAACGAGAACTAACGAGAGTAATGCTATGACGACGACGGCTGGCATTGAATCATGATGATGATGATGATAGGATAAATTCGAGAAGAAAAAATGCATCAGTTAAATTAGCCTTTGAATGATTTTTTGATGACGGGACACGCGTGGTCTGGTCATATGATGATTCTGAAATAGCGATCATTCCGACACGGCTGTTGTGACTGACTACGGATAGCTATGCTCCTAACTGGTAGTAGTGTTGTCGCTAATGCCATTCTTGATGTCAACAGATAGGTATAATGTACGGGACTGAGAGAGAGGAGAGCTGACGAGGAACACAATGGAAGAGCAGAGGTTATCTACAAGTGTGTCATGTCGTTCCAAAGAGCCTCCACTCAATGTAAGAATGAATGATGTCTTTTCAATTCCGGAAGGCCAGTGTGTGAGCATATTGTATGATTAGGGGTATCGAGATGATTTTCAAAGGGAATCGTATATAAGAAAAGATTTGCCGGGACAATGGAGGCCCGACCTCATTGTGCTACATGATCGTAATGGAGAACATTGTGTGCATACAAGATGAGTATGTATTTGCTCCTATGTGGCCATGTCAGGGACGTCAGTTGGTTCACAATATGTGTGTACCCTGTGAAAATCCATGTGGACATGATAAGCCGTGGAGGAGGCCGATGAGCCTGCCGGTCTGAAAGTGTATGTGTACAGAGCCTAGGAGCTTAAGGCCGAATGAAATAGACTGGGGGTCAGGCCATAGTGCAAGTGAGCCGGTACCCATTTTAATGAGTGCAATGCAGCGTGCCAATACTATTCAAATTCACTCATATGTGAAATAACGCAGAGACATGGGACGGCTGGCTGTTAAATCTGGAAAAAAAATCGAATTCACCTCAAAATAGTCTCATCCAAATTTTAATTGAATTTTCAATCCGCATCCTCTTTCTCTCTCTCTCTCTGTCGTTCCCAACTATAATAATAGTATAGACATAGAGAGAGGAAGAAAGGAGGAGGAGGAGAACGACGACGGGAAATGCGTTGACAGGAACGGAGTGACAGTCTGTTGACTCTCCTTGTTGTTCCCATCAGTCCTTTCCGCCTTTATGCGATTTAATTACCCAAAACATGGTCCTAACTTCATTTCAAAGCATGTGCTACTGCTCCTGATGCACATGTTGTCCGTAAGAAGAGTGTATTAGAAAATTAACACGTAATAATTATCCTTATAAATTCAGAAATAATGTTACAGGATCCTACGTGAAGTACACTCTGTTTTCATGATAACCATGAAGAGCATGTTTTCATTTCTAATGATGAAAGATGATGCTACTATCATAGCTCTCGAGTAGTACAAGTCTTTCAAGAAATGGCATATCCGCTCTTCTCGACGTGGTGACACATACTTTTAGTACTAAACAAGAACAACTATAAGACTAGCACTACAACTAGAAATGAGTGAAAAGTCTGCTTTGGCGTGAGTTTGTTTTCATTTTGTTCGATCATGTAAGAAGAGCGAGTCTAGCATCCAACAAATCTAGTGGGAAATAATGTTTTTCGAGTTGCGAATGACAGGCCCCCGTCAAGGCTCTCTCACAACTTCCACGTCTTTTGACTTCCAGCCAACCACAAAGTAATTTGTACCCACGTTTTCCAAAGACCCTCTGATTATTTCATGTCGCTCACAGACTCTCGTTCTTCTCGTTCTGCTCCTTCCTTCCCTCTTCTTCCTTCTGTGTGTATGTTCTCTCTCTCTCTGTATATACCTTTTATCAAATTAATGAAAATGACACTAACCTCCTAAACAAACTGAGCCTAATGACAAATATAGTTTGCGGGTAGAGAACTAAATGCATCCAGTTTAATTCTACAATAATTTGCCACAGTATTTCCTACTTTCACTGCGTCCATACAGCTACCAACTAGCCCAAGTAAAATCCGATAAGGGCAAACCTAACTTCCGTCCTTGCTGCACACACATAGTGTGTCTGCCAGCAAAACTGAATTAGCCTTCCAAAAGTGATGCTAAAGTCCCTTATCCTTAAATCTATAATTGCAGTAAATATTGATTGATTTGCGGAGAGAGAATTATTTAGCTGTCCAGAAGAAGGAAATTCAGATCGGAACCAGAATTCCCAAGTGTACAAAATACAAACAGATATTTAATGCACTAAGCTGGAAGCGGTCCATTAGAGGCGCACGGAGCCAGACCATGGATGGCTACTGCTTGTGAACTTATCGCTTACAAGCGAATCCTGCTGTTGTTGGAAATATTGGATGAATGTAGCTACATAGGTAAGCGCATACAGTATGAGGAGATTGAGCAGGAGGAGAAAAATACGTTGTTGAATATCTATCTGCTATCCCAAATGTAGTAATGTCGTTGTGGATGTGATTATGTTGATATTATTTGTGCTCATCGGACTGTAAGAATGCTATAATGCTGGCAACGGGATATCTATCCAATGTGGACGCCACGGGTTATCCCTACCGCAATACACAACGGCACACACTCTGAATTTTCCCAGACTTATACACACGTTCACACAATGGGTGAACAACTTGGAAACATGTTCTGACTGTGAGTGAACCCACCGCTTCTTTTCTATCTGTACACATTTTCTGTCTCTCTATATCTCTCTCTCCCTCTACCCCTTTCGCCCTGATATGACTGTTAAAAAACTTAATGATACTGCCCAAACTGTGATCCCAATGCAAATGGTGCTGAGTAATCGCTCGCTGTCTCTCCCTTCTTCCATCTTGATCATGATGTTCATGATCATCACCATCATCATGATGCCGCAGATGAATAGGACGTGATCTGCGAATTATATCGGCTAGAGGATTTCACACAATCATTCCTCACTCTTGTGTATGCTCACAATTGAGAACAAGTTCATTTATATACCTCTTCTTCACCATAATAATAATCATCATCATCATCATGATCATCATCCTTCTCATCATCTTGAACAAATTTCTGAGGCCTTTAAGAATTTTTCATGCTGCAGTGAGCAAGCTTTTACCCTGACGGACTTTATGTATCTACTTGCCAATTAGAAGCCATGTAGCCCAGGGCGGCGTGGCTTTATATGATCACACATTTGAACATATCAATTAACACACACTCCAGCGGTTACTACTACTTCCTCCTCCTCCGTTCAAACACACACATCAGAGTATTGTTAATAGTTTGTACAACATCATAGACGCCTAAAGCTTTCAGTTCTTGTTGAATACTAATAAGAAAAAAGAACATCATATTCATCATCATCGTTTTCATCATCATCGTTTTCATCATCGTCAGTAGCATCAGCAGCGGTAAAGGCAGTAGCTTTTCTAATTACGATAAAATACCTGGCGACTCCTACAAACAGACTGAACAATGCCGAAGGAGATGAAAAGGAACCCAAGTGAAACATTTCTTAGTGCCTTTTCAACTCCTTTATATACTATCCAAGGCTTAGTTTTTTTCAACGGTCTAGTACACAAAGTCTACTAAAGGGTGAAAAACTTGGATTCTATTAGCTCATCCCTCTTTTTCCAAGGCCCAGGTTAGACTTTAGATTAGATGATGGAAGAAGAACAAGAAGAAGAAGAAGGAAAAGAAAAAGAATAAAAAAGCTTGCAAAGTCTGATGTGTTGTACAAGAAAAGGGAGAGAGAGAGAGAGATGGAAAAAAAAGAAAAACTGGGAAAACGCATCAAGAATAAGAGACAAGTTGAATCAGCTTGGAGGGCAAAAGGCGAGCCGCTGCATTGCTAAGTCTGTGAGGAGAATATTTCCGCCCCAATGATTTGATCGAGTTGACGGCCATGGAAGCTACAATCTTCTATCTAAATCTACCGAAAAGAAACCAAAACCCATTTCATGTGTACCGCTCTAACGCGGTGCCGCTATGCCAATCCAAAGACTTAGAGCCCCTTACTCTCTCTCGCTCTCTCGTTTTCTGGTCCTCCAGCAATATTCACTCTCCCTGCTAGTAAAGCCACATATCCAGGAGCAACAACAGCAGCAGCAGCTTTTTACATCAAAATATAATCTACCCGTCTAGCCTCTCCTTCCAATGACTACTTACTTTAGCTCTTATAAGTAATGATGTACATGACATTATAGAGGTACCATCGCTGGATGACTATCTTTAGGGACCCAAAGGCTAACAGAGCTTTTACTTTAGTCCATTACCATCATCATCATCATCCGCTTATGAGTATGTACTTGATGTTTTCACAAATATAGTGCGGAAATGCTGCTGGTAGGCGGAGGTTACCCTCACCTGTCTAAACCATATGTTTCCATTATGTGGTACACACAAGATCAATTACACGGTAAAAAGAGAAACTATCACGGTGGGAGATAGAAGTAATAGAAGTAGTAGTAGTAGTATTAACGCTTACTCAAGGGAGGGGAAAAATAAGAGAGGACATTAGTGAAAAAGAGAGGATTGCTTACACTTGGAATGTTATCATTGGTACAAACGCCTTCGGATAAGAGCCGATCCCGAATCTCCCACGCGAATATTGATGGGCATTCACGCTTGTATTCTGCTATTTTGGATACTACGGGGGATGTAGCCACCCGAGGTTTGCTCCCACCTATGGCTCTAGGCTTTATAGAACCCGTTTCATAGTACCTGGAAGTAATCAAAAAAAAAGAAG
The DNA here is from genome assembly GCA_034694225.1 of Bourletiella hortensis. Taxonomy (NCBI): domain Eukaryota; kingdom Metazoa; phylum Arthropoda; class Collembola; order Symphypleona; family Bourletiellidae; genus Bourletiella; species Bourletiella hortensis. The sequence goes on from JAQFYD010001443.1 coordinate 6,474, forward strand.
GAAATGCTTGAGTTGAGGCTGTTTACGTGTTTCTGGTAATGAGTTAGAGAAAAAGAATTTTGTTCTTGGGAAAACGGACTTACCGGCCGAGTATCTTTGATACACAGCCATTAGATACTTGAAGGATTCTTGATATATCGCAAGGTCGAGCACCAGAATGGGCTAACTCGACGATTTTTTGTCGGGTAGAATCTGGCAAGGGCCTTCCATTTACGTAGACGCCACCCAGCTGATTTATTCCGCTGTGCCCTGTAGAGTGCACCAAATCAAACCGTGTGTTCATCATCCTCTCATGTGCCTTTCATCATCATCATTGTAGTAAGCGGAATGGAATGAGTCGGAAGTCCAATCATGTCAATCCTTTCAAGCCAGTGAAGCAAGAGAAGAGTGAACTTTGAACGGATTTATTTATTTTAGGTGATCAGCCATGCATTGTATCTATTTAAGATGGTCTATGAGCCCACGTAGTAGTAGAAGCAAAAGAGGCGGTTGACTCTTCCGAGACTAAAGTTGCATTGTATTAATAATGTGCTTCCTACTACTCTAGACTGCATCGTCCTTCACGTCTCGTTAGCTGACCAATTATGTGTGGACGACACGACAAAATGAATGACCCGAAACCTTACACCCGACTGAAATATTATGCTATACTACTGCCAACTCCGGCCATATGTTCTACATACTAAATGGCACTCTAACTTCCATAATCGGACCCTGATAAATCAGCCTGGCCCATGGCTGCATTATAACCCTTTTACGAGCACACTTTCCTCAATAAAAGTTAACCACTTGCATCCACGCACACACATCAACACAGTCTCGGATTTTCCTACACATTTATAAACCTGGACGCACTTTTTGATGAGGAGGCTCAACTGCTCACGTAAATAGCTTATCTGATTCACTTGATCGGTTTTATTTACAAACATACATCTCCCTACAACCTATCTCGTTCCCTCCGGCCATATCTTAGCTCCAAAAAGTTGTTTTTCGTACCTTTTCACGAACGAATCTCATAGCTAACATTGAATCCTTTATTATAAACCTGATCAAAGTGGCCGCCCACCATTGAGGTCTGATTTGCTACTGTTTTTTATAATCCTAATGGAATACTTTTGCGGGCAAGAGATTTAAACTGCTCCTACACAGTCCTACATTCCTCTAATTTGCTTCTACGTAAGTTTTGTAAATTTTTCACAAAAAGTACATGCGCCAAGACGAAAGAACAGAGGCTTAGACTTATATTAAAAATATTGGTAAAAAAATAGTTTTATTTTGCACGAACATTCCACCAACTGACCTTTGTGTGGCATCTCGGGCACGGCTCCTAGTGGGTGCTGAATTTTGCAAAGAGCCACGGCTGAATCCAGAAAAGAAAACTTGATGACCTGGGAATTCACAGACAAAAAAAAACAACGTAATGAGACACGGTCACGAAGGGAACTCTATACACACTGTCCTTCCTGGTCTTTACAGACAGTTGAAAAACCACAGAGTTGATTGTTATTGACGAGGTAACATGAGAGGCGGAGATAGTAGTAGAAACAGTAGTAACAGAAGTACAGTAACAGTTGATCATGTGTGAACAGAGAATTTGAGATGGAAGATGATGGTCATCGCAAATCACGGAATAAATTTCACCATCATGACAGCTCTCAGAGCATTCAAAGTCTCTGGATTTGTCATAATTTAACTTTGACCATTCTCCATTGTTACACTCAAGAAGTTGATGACAGCAGGGGCAGGGAGTTTAGAATGAGGAGCGGGCAAAAGTCTCACGAGAGTCATCACCATCATCATCATTGTCAGTCTCGCCGTCATTATTATTAAGTGCGAGTCACCATGTCACACATGTATACAAGTACACACACGGGAAATATTATTTCCTCGTTTATAATAGAAAAAAATCATTCTCGTGGGATGACTAAACAAATTTGATTATAAAGGAACAACTGGGCCATAATCAGGTTATCATCGCAGCATCACTTAACAATAAACTTGTGTCAATTATCAATTCAAACCACGTGTTTTCTCCATTATGCTCTACTTCTATAGAGAGCCCTGCCTGCGAGCATCTTGTACCTCTTAAAAAATTCTTGTATTCAAAAAGAAAAAATTCATTGGTGATTAGCCCTCTCTTTGCCTCACTAATCAAGCAAATCAAGTAAGGATCGAATTTCAGTTTGACCTATAGCTAGCTTGCTAGCTAGCTGGTCGCCTTGAAGGCTAAGTCAGATGTGTTTTTTTTCATTCACTCTCCCAGTTAGTTATTGATGGTAGTGCTGGTGGTTGCATGGTGGTGATGATGTTCTGAGGTAGCCACAGGGTGCTTGTACATAATGACAGCTTGTACAAACCAAGTTCATTATTATCAGAAAGCAATGCTTACTTTGATTTATAAGATAGAAAAGGGACACTTTCATGTCACTTCATGGGGCGTCCTATTCACACACCAGGATCCTCAACAATCAAATAAACGTGTAGCGCTGGTGGTAATAATAATACCCTACCCAGCATCTCCCATGCAGTCCATACACAACAATCATCGCTCCCAATAACAACATAGCACCAAATGTGTTAACTTGACCCACCTTTTTATTACGACTTTTTCCTCAAAAGATACTCCCTACTTTTCTACAAGGACTGGAGCTACACACGTGCACTCAGACACGGAATTCCTACATAGACAAGTGGTCCTAACTCACACCCTTAAACAATGATTTCATCATTAGCGTAATATAACATCTCACATTGAAACTCACACTCCTTCGGCCACTCCCTCAATTATTATTATTTCTTGGCGGCACGTGGAACACTAATGGAACGGCATTGTTAGACAGAACAATTTTATGTACAAAGTATTTCCGACTTTCAAAAATTTTGTGGCTTAGTTCTGCTATCGTTTCTTAGCTTTGCCATGTCGAACTGTAACTAGTTACGCACTGCACTGGTTATGCATAACCATCATTGGGACTTGAAAAATCTACCTTCAGTAACTGATAGATGTTCGCCAGCTCGAGGCAGGGCTGAACTTTGAAGGAAACTAAAATTTTGATGTAAATTTGTCCCAGAAAAGAATGAAAGTGACAGGCGTAACGTCACGGTTCACATAGGGTGAAGGAAGGGGCGGAGACGGACATTGTAAATGAGTTCTCCTAATGTGTAACTAGCCATCCCTTCAGTTTTTTCGGCTCCAGAAACAAAAACAACTAATACTAACGGTAGTCACCATAATAACTCAACATATTTACTCCCATTTTCCCCTTAAAAATTTCAGCCCGGTATGAGTAACATGGTTGGCTTGAGAAGGTATCATCTTCATCAGCCACGTGTAAAAGGGCTCATTCCATATAACAAAAACACTTGCGAGACTCGAAATTAGTACTTTTGTTGCACACATGATGTGAAAAAGATGTGCGTTACTTGACTGAAACTGCCCAAAATTTGTTGTAACTTGATAAGGAATAAAGTTTCTCGAATGATAATAAAAAATACGAAGAGAAAAGAATGTAAAGTAAAGGATAGATGGGACGGAAATGGAACAAGTGGCTGGCTAAGTAAGTAAGTTGAGAGAGGTTAGTCCCCTTACGGTTCATATAGCATTGGGATTTGTCCATATTCTTGAAGGACTCATTATGTTAACGTGATTTCATGGCACTCTACATGCACCATGAAGCGTGAAATGCCCAGATAAAATCTTACCTCGGATGATAATTTTTCACTCTTGGCTACTGTCGACGACGACGACGAGTGTTTTTATTCAACCAACTTTGCGGTTCGATTCCGTACTCGATTGACTTCACCACATGTAGTAATATTTACTCCTTGTGTGTTTTTTTTATTTAGCTCCTACTATCATCACCACTTAATACTTCTCTACCACATTATATTTCTGTCACTGTTCTTGAAGAATTTCTTACAAGTCACTTGATCACATCTATTTATTATACTAATGCTATTACTTCCATCACAAATAACACACACTTTCTAGTAGGTAAGTAACAACACCTTTATCACTGCTTCCGTCTCCGTTTTCGTCGTTGTCTTCTTCTTCTTCCTCACTGTACTACTACCATATAGAAATTATTATGAAATAGTATTATTATAGAAGAACAAGTTCAAACAAAGATCAACAACGAGAAGATGTTATATGATGATGATAATAATAATAATGATGATGAAGTGCACAGGACACTAATAGGAGCATCCGACTACCGGAGGAAGCTCATGCACATTACACACGCACGGTGCACTTCTGCAGACTGTTCTTAAGTGTGACACACAAGGGAGAGTCCTAAGGAAAAATCCGGCCTCATTCGTGTCTCTGCGTATGTCCCACACAACAAGAAGATATGACTGTAAGTATTGAGACGATACCTTTCTCTCTCTCTCTCTCTCTCTCTCTCTCTTTCTCTCATACACTCGATCAACCCCTCAAATCTTCTTCTGCTTTAAAGGTTGACCGGACCAAAAGATTCAATAAGTAAAGACTTGGAGATGGCGATAATAATAATAATAATAATTTGAGTAGAGAAATATGAAGAATTATGATTTTTGGTTGTGACGACGATGATGGTGATGATTATTATTATTAGATGAAGAAAAAGAGGAAGAAGAAGTAGAAGTTGAGGTGATAAGAGCCTGGTGTATAAAAAATTTGCACAGTAGTGTCGTGGAAAAAATATCGATGCAAATATTTATGGTCGGTTTCACGGCACTGTGTGCACTGAATAGTTTTCTGGTAACACTCATCCGTATATTTTACACTGGCTATCACCTTGCAGTAGAGGTTCATGCAAGTGGAAGAAGCAGTCGGGCAGGCATATTCGGCTTTTTCGGGGCCCCAAAGCCACTCAGGCTTGAAGCGCATTGGCTCAACAATCTCGTCGAATTCCAGGCAGTGGGGGGAGACCACTTTCTGTCTTGAACATTGCCCGGCCTACACAAGCTCTATTCCATAGCAAAAGCTCCACATCCTCGTCCGCATCTTCCACACGATGACGGTCGCCTCCAAAACCTTCCCCCATCCTCTAAATTGCTGCCTACCTCCTCTTTTCTCTGACTCCTTCTGCTCTTGCACCATCACTATTACACTACCACTACCAATACTACTTCTACTTCTATACTATACAACTAACTACAACCACTATTACTACTTCTTCTTCTTCATCGTCGTCGCCGTCTTCTTCTATACTATACCATACGACTCACTATATATATTCCAAATGGTCACATACAGAGGCAACAAGCATATTATATGAAACACTTTACGCTTAATATATTCTGCTGAACACTACTACTACTACTTCTACTTCTACACCCAACTCTCATATTGTGGTTGAGGTCTTCTAAATTGCGTGACTCCAACTAGTTGTCAACTCACTGCTTCATTTCACACCAAATCGGCGGTCTCTCTTCTTTCCTTAATAAAATCTTAACTTGTCCATCCATCCACCTTGTTCTTCTTCTTCTTCTTCTCAAATCATCATCATCCTTTTTGTCTCTCTTATGCCATACTCTTTAGCTGTCCCTTCACAGCCACGCTTTTCATAAATTTACGGTACTCAATATCTTCGCTCATCCATGACCAAATATGCATTTTTTCCCGAAAAAATGATCATTTGTATACACCGTTACGAATCTGTTTCCGCAATGTAAGCGCTCTTCTCGTTGTACCAATGTTTTACAGTTACAACTGGTA